>APFE030532515.1:38820-55059 GCA_000404065.3 Pinus taeda
CAACTCCACCAAACTCAATCACTTGAGTTCTAACTAAAGTCCTTCATGCAATAGCTCAACTAACCCATAAGAAAAGTGTATTTCCTTCTGGCAGTTGCATGTGCCCCATCCGTAGCTTGAACTGAAGTGTTGCAAGAGGATAAGATAATGTTTATAGTCCAAATATTATTAAGAGCTAATAATATTCGTCTGTTCTATTTTTTAGTCTGGAAGTCTAAAAATAGACTCCGCCCATATGTGTAAAAATAGAGGTCCATATATTTTTACCAACATGACCAATCATCCATAAATAGCATCCTGCAACTCATAGACCATGATCCATATGTCTAAAAATAGACATAGTCTAAAAGTAGACTTTGCGCCAAAAATACCCTGCGGGCCCACTTAGTGAAGGCGACTTCTTTTCACTAAGCTCCATAATATTGTTGCATTTTCAACACTCCCTCCCAATAAGATATGGATTATCTACAACCCCTATCTTGCCTCTGTGGTATTTGAATTTGCTCCTGGTGAGCGCCTTCGTCAAGATATCAGCGTCTTGATCCTCTGTGGGAATATATGAAGTAACATGATTTTCCACTGCACACAATCTCTAATATGATGGTACCTCATGTTGATGTGCTTGGATCTAGCATGAAATACTGGATTAGTTGAGAGTTTAATGCAACTCTGGTTATTGCAATAAATCACAGTAGGCTCCAAGTGTGACCCGAACAACCCAACTAGGATCTTCCTCATCCATATAGCTTCACATGCAACCAAAATTGCTGCCATATACTCAGCCTCTACTGAACTGAGTGCCATGGATCTCTGCTTCCTGCTGTAACAAGAAACTGTTGTCGACCTGATACTGAAGATCCCTCCAAATGTGCTTTTTCTGTCCGTTGGTCTCCCTGCCCAATCTGCATCCATGAAGCCACATAGCTTCACCTCATCCTCCTGTCTGTACCACAATCCATATCCTGATGTGCCTCTGATAACACCGAATACATGGCTTGCCTGGCCTTCCGAAGAGCTTGGTTGGCTTAACCATAATTGTGAAATCATTAACAGCATAGCATATATTGGGGCTTTAACTTGACTAGTACATAAGCGACCCCAAGCCAACCGTCATATAAATGTCATCCACTACCTCCGCTGGAAGTAGGACCCCCATTCCCTCCTTCTCCAACCTTCTTAGAAGAGGGAGTATCACAGGGCTGATTCCATGCAGTGTTGAACTTATCTAGTTATCTCCCAGGCATACTTACCCTAAGAAACAAATAGTCCTTCACTGCCTGCCAAATTTCCAATCCCAGGAAATAATGAAGGAGGCCCAAGTCCTTCATCTCAAACTCTCTAGCAAGATCCTCCTTGCATGAAAGTATCAACAGCTCATCTCCCATCAAAATCAAATCATCTATATAAAGTACAATGATTAACAACTTACCCTCCACCACAATCTAGTATAGGTTAGGATCCGCCTTACTCTTGGAGAATCCAAGTCTAGTGAAATAACTATCTATCCACATGTACCAAGCACGAGGTGCTTGTTTCAACCCATACAACGCTCTCTTGAGCTTGCACACATGCGACTCGCTGTTGAAGATCTCGAAACCTTCAGGCTGCTCTATGTACACCTCCTCCTCAATGACTCCATTGAGGAACATAGTCTTCACATCCATCTGATGGATGTGCCACCCCATCTACGCTGAGAGAGCAAGAATCATCCGTATGGAAGAATACCACCTTGTGATAGGTGCAAAGGTATCCTCATAATCGATCCCCTCTACCTATGAGAAGCCTCGGGCAAAAAATCTTGCCTTTTACTTCTCCACACTCCTATCAACTGCCTGCTTCACTTTGTAGATCCATCTCGAACCCACCATTGATTTCCCCTCCGGTCTTGGGACAATCTCCCATGCACTGTTTCTGACAATCAAATCATACTCTTCCACCATGGCATCTACCCATGCAGGATCCTCCACAGCTTCCACGAAAGAGGATGGCTCAATCACGACACATTTTCTCACAAGAGCCATGTATTCAGTGTACCGATCAGGTGACTATCTCTATCTGCGCTGTGCTGTAGGTGGTCCTACAACCTTCTCTGCATCTTGAGCCAGTCGCTCAGCTTCTATAGTGCGCTTTCACCCTCTAATGGTTGGCGCTAGATGAGTGGTCTCTTCCACTCCATGAACTTCATCTTGTGGCTGATCCATGTCCTGAAGCTCATCCTTAGGAACTAATAGCTCCTCATCTGCATGCAAGTGTGGCTCCCTCTCAAGCAGACACTTCATGGCTTTCTCCTCCTGAAATTTGATATCTCGTCGCACAACAGTCTTGTGACTATCTGGCAAACACACACGATAGTTGTGGGGCGTATTAGTGTACACCAAAAATATCCCAACCTCTGTGGTCGGCTCCAGATTCTTCCTGGCATCCTTCATCACATGCATGTAAAGAGGAGAACCAAAAATCCTCAAATGGGAAATATCAGGCCTCTTACCAAAATAAGCCTCCTCGGGTGTACTCATGCCAAGTATCTTGTGAGGACAACAGTTTTGCACATATACTGCAGTATTGCATGCCTCCACCCACAAGTGAAGGGGTAGGCCCTGATCATGCAACATCGCCCATGTAGCACCCAGGATCATTCTGTTCTTCTACTCAGCACCCCGTTCTGCTGTAGGTTATGGGGAGCTATGAGCTCTCTTTGAATCCCTTCTCTGCTGCAGAAGTCCTTGAACTTGCCAGAGATGAATTCACCACCATTGTCGCTCCTAAGAGCCTTCACCTTCTTCCCCGATTCCTTCTCGACCAGTGCTTTGAACTCATAGAAATTTGAGTATGTCTCGCTCTTCTTCTGCATGAAGAAGATCCAACACTTTCGAGAGAAATCATCAACAAAGATCACATAGTACTTGTGCTTTGTTGTCGAAGCTACTAAGAAAGGTCCACACACGTCTGTGTGAATTCTCTGAAGGATCGCCATGGCACAACTATCCTTCTTGTGAAAGGTGGCTTTCACAAATTTTCCCAAAGTACACCCCTTGCACTAATCTGACTGCGCAAGAGTACCTTTAGGATGCCCAGTAGAAATCTACTGCAGTATCTTCAAGGCTCCATGGTGAAGGTGGCCCAATCTCCAGTGCCACAGCTCGCTATCATCTCGGCTCACCACTCCTTCTGCCTTGCACGCCATTGCTACGCAGCCATCTACATGCAATTGATAAAGGTTCTTGACTCAAACCCCTATCTTTTGGGTTTCTCCAGTTGTCTTACTACACAGGAAATCCTTTCCCTCGCTGAAAACAACATCATTTCCCTTGTCTTCTAACATTGCCACAGAGATAAGATTCTTCTTCAATCCAAGAACATGCATCACATCCTTCAATACAAATGGTTTACAAAACTCCCTCTCAAAGGAAATGGTACCAATACCGGTCGCACTGTATCTACCATCATTGCCCATCTCGATGTGCACTCCAAGATCTTTCTCATCCATATCAGAAAACAAATCTCGATCTCCTGTCATGTGAAAAGATGCACCACTATCCAAGAACCATACCGATCCCATCACACTTGATACCAAGCATGCGATCAGCGAAAAATCTAGCTCAAACTGTGAGGCTAAGGCCTCTCCCACTGCAGATCCAGCAACTTGCTTATTTTTCTTCTTTTGCGGACAATTTGTGGCATAATGTCTGTGTTGGTGACAGTGAAAGAACTTCACCTTGGACATGTCCTGCTTCTCGCCTTTCACACCAGAATGAGAAGCTTTCTTGTTCTTCCCCTTCTTTGCTTTGGCATCCAAAGCGCAATTTTCTTCATCAAATGCCTTTGATGAATATTCGTCCCTGGTATTTCGCTTGATCTCTTCTTGCACAAGATCCGACCAAAGTCTCTCCCATCCTGGCAATTTCTCCTGACCATTGACAGAGTCCTGATAGGAATATCAACTCTTCGAAAGACCAAGGAGAGCCAAGTTCACCAATTCCTCATCATCAACATTCACCCCCACACCTCCTATCTCATCCCGGCATTGGGTGAACTTCGTGAGATACTTGGGCATGCTGTCTCCTTTCTCAGCTTTGATGTTTCTGAGTTTATACTTGAGCGCCAACTTCCTCTGGTCACTCTTGCTTTGGAATAAGTCTGTCAATGCTTTCCACATCAAGTATGGAGAAGCCTTTCCATGGAGGCTAGATACAATGTGATCCCTCATGTCCTCCAACAGAATCCTTCGACACTTTGCTGTCTTATTTTGCCAAGCCTCAGCTTCAACAGCATCAGTAGGTTTTGGGACATCCGCATCTATGAACTCCTTCAACCTATTGTCATCTAACACTGCCTCCATCATGTCTTTCCATGCAATATAATTTGAGCTGCCTTCAAGGGCATACTCCAATCATGATCCGTTGAAAGACATTTCAACTTCAACACCAAGAAAACACTGCTGCAAATTCGAAATCCACCAGCTCAAAACTCAACCGCTTCTGATTTAAAATTTGTGAGAACAAAGTATTTCTCGTATAGAGATCGACTGTATGGGAATTCACCAGATATCTCACCTTACAAAAGAAGGATGAATCCAAAAGCTACCTGGCCCAATTACAGACTCTGCCTGAAGAAATAAAATGTAAACACTTTCTGAATAATAGATCCGATGATCAACTTCACTCTGATATCATGTAGAACCTGTTCTACAAATCAGCGAGCTCTGATACCATGTAGAAATTTTGAATAATATAACACTTATTCACAAAGATTATCCTGATTATACACCATTTGCGGAATCATGCATAATACATAACATCCTCTACGTTGATCATCAATTTTGGAATTAAGAAACAATCGCATGCGCACATTGAAACATCAATCACACATATCAACACAGTATGTAATGGGGAAAGCATACAGCTGAAAACCCCTCAACTATTTGTATATTATAATTATAGAGAACATGTAACAATACATAGTACAATACTTCTCGCAAGTACTTAGTACTATCTCCACATGTTACCCACAAACTAGCTCAGATCTGAATCAATCACAAGTTCAAATCTCCTCCGCTGCTTGCCTGCCTCGACTGGGCAATCTTGCATGAGAATAGATGAGAATGGCTGATCCAAACTCGTATTTCCCTTGTGTTGCACTACGTAATTCTCATTGGAAATCTCAATGCACTGATTGTGCAAATCTCATGCACAACTATAGTCACAACTGACAGTTGTCTTGCCCTTTGTTGTGGGATAAACTCCCCTAGGGTCTTGGGTGAATACCCTAGCAGATTGAAGATTATCTATGCAAAGAAACACACATTCCATGCAATCATAATGCTACTATAAGAAAACTCTATGATAGGGGGCGTACCTGAGGTCTTACATTTGAGAAGAGCCTCCCACGGTCCAAACCCTTCTTGGAGTTCCTTTGCTCCTTTGACCTGCAAAACAAACAATTCAAGAAAGTGCAGCAGTATATGGACTAAACATCATAAAGAAACCAACTTCATATTATAAGGAAAGGCAGTTAGTTATGCAATTAAACAACTGATCACATATGAATCATAACATGAAGAAGATTTATATCAGGAACAAAGACATGTGTTTCTTTGATTATAGACAAATAAAGTACAAAAAAGGAACAATTTCACCCAATTCATCCTTTTGCAGGCTCCAAGCGGAACCGTCTCCCAAATTCATCCAGTCTCAAGCCTTTAACAAACTCCTTCCATGACTTACTCCATGATCTCTCAAGTAGTATGAAATCATCAACACACACAAGGAAACAAGGGTTTCCTGTAGAATGGGGGAAGTGCAGAAGGCACAAGGATCTTCAGACCTGGTCAAGGAAATCTCAGCATAGCAATCTTTCTCTCTCTTCTCTCCTCCCTTTAGCCTTCCCATAGAAGCCTTTTTATACTTCTCCCAAAGTAGTTTTTTAGTTGGGAATTTTTTGGGAATAGTTGGGCCATGGGCACTAATAGGTGATCAACAGGTAAAACCCGTGATCTCCACCTGAAATTAAGGAGATTTATTTATTTTAACTGCTTTTATACATATATGCGGGTTGGGTATACACAGACCCACGTATACACACGTTTAGCTCAGGCCAATGTCGCGTATAGGGAAAAAACATTGCTTTTTTAAATTTGGGACCAGGTCTAGAAGGAAGGGTTTCCCTAGGTCATGAGTGCAGCTTCACAAACCTTAAGAGTGAGATTTGGAGCTATAAAATATGCCCACTAATATATGAGGTCATAAGGGGTACATGATGGCCGAAATGTATTAAGCAAGTTCATGGAAAGGAAATTTGTCGAAGACTGAGAAGGACTGCACTAGAATTTAGCTTGCCAAGCCACAAAAGGAGATAAAAAAGAAACACTATCTGAGGCGGGCATACCCATGCTCAGAGAAAATACAGCATGTTCGCATAAGTACAAGCAGATCCACTAAGTATACAAGTATAAATGATTGGAAAATACATAATGGATCATCTGATCATGAACAAGTACATGTATGAAAGTCACATATAAGAATGTCAATGATGTTGAAAGATGAAGCAGATCACTGATATCAAATACTGATCCCAAAAAGTACCAAATGAACATGACAGAATAAGATGGTACTACACTGCAAACTCAGGTGCGAGCATATAAAATGTCGCCGTGAATGACTGCAACATATAAGGGAAGTGGTATCTACTAGCAACAACAGGAGCAACTGTCAAGTGAACTAACGAATGCTGATACAACCTAAGGTCTTCACCGACCACCGTGGTACATTTCTACAGCATGGGAATAAATGATCTGAAGTTGACCATGTGAGAAATCGTTTGATTACCGGTCATTGATGTATACCGTTAACAAACGCGAGACTACTCACCTATAATGATAATTATTGTCAAGGTACCCAGTACAATCCAACAAGTGTGAATAGAGATGGAGTCGAACACCTGTAAGAATTTATCAATCAGGAGACAATGATGGTTTCCCACTGTCGATAGCGAAGGATCTGCCACTAATGACTGCAAACCCCAAGGTACTGCCAAATGAACTCTAGATCTTTGCCCCAAAGTAATGAGTCGAAGTTGATAGGGAAAGATCGGCTAGAAGGAAGGCATTAAGGCATCCTCCATCAATCTAGCATGGTGTAACCCGTAGGCTAATAATGTGGAAGGAATCAGACGAAAAAGATGTAGTAACCCAACCGAAGTACATTTTCAGCGTACACAAGATGTAGCTAGCGTACGGTAGAAACCCTCTGAACAAACCAATAATGAAAGCTAACACAGAGGCAAGGTATCCACCAATAGGGTCAAATGGAAACCAAGGTACTGCACGAATACCAATGTGTGATAATGTAAGCTGATGTCGAACACAAGGGAAACCACTCAATCAAAGACCCATGATACAGACCCATGATACTGATCGATGCTGAGCACAAGGCGACCTATCAATAATGAAAATAGGGCCAGGGTGTAGATCTAGGCCTATCCTCAGAGCAAGATGTCGTCATCAATAAGGACAAGACCTACCAGCAAGAAGTCAATGGAGACCTTCTCAAACCGGCACGAGTAAAGGACCAATAGAACTGATGTGATGATAGACATAGTACTGACAACCAGGGATGGCTGACTGAAAAATAAGTCAAGAGACACCACAAAGAGGCCGACTCAGGCTAACTTCCCTTGAACAAAAGCACAACTCAATGTGACTATGTGGCAGCATATGATGACTCTGTATAAGCTCGTTGCGCAGGAGGCACAAACGAACCCTCCATATGATTCGAAGAGATAACCAATTGGGGGATGACTCAATAACAAGGTTAAGGTATACCTAAGTCAAACTAAATCCCACCCAAGTGGAGGAGACTTTGTTTCGAGTGCTTTGTTCAAGGGTGACACGACTGACTCTAGCTGCCAACAATAAATGGAAATATTGTCCTGTTCCTGCTCTTTTTTGGAATATATAATTTTTTTGGTCTTTTTATTTAAAGCTGGAAAAAAAATAAAAGAATGCTATAGTACAATGGAAAGAATGAGTGTCAGTGAAATAGATGATCTAGTTCCTAGGATTGGAACATTCCTATGCTCAATGCAAGGAGGCGAAAACTAGCTAGAGACACTCAAAAGTGTGTTCCTTCCACGGGTCAAGGCGTGTCAAGCTGCAGAGGTCAAAGGTATGCAAGTTTGATTTTGTAGTCGTCATGGTCAAAAGTTAGCTTAAACAGGAGTCCAAGTGAAGCCGGCTTAAGGCCAAAAGGTGCAGATAGTCAAAATGCAATGCAGTAGTACAACTCAACACAAAGGAGCCTCAAGGGTATAAGGCCAGAACGAAAAAGCAAAGAGGAATGAGTCTTCATCGTATAAGTCATGGCGAGACTATAGAGGACTCCCGAGCCTACTCAAATCAGAGCAGCATGGGCAACAAATGTCAGTGAGGTGCTAACTAGGATGCCCATGTAAAGGATGGCTCTACTATCGTGTCATGATTTAAAGAATCGGCGAGTGAAGATGGTTTGCGAACCATAACATGATGGGATCGACCCTATGGCAAGTGTATCGATAGATGGAGGCTAGTATGCATGATGCAATGGAAAAAATGGCTTCCCTAACGTATATGCCAGTGAGAAAATGATACCTTCCATGACGTGTCAACAGTGATGGAACCGTCTTGAAACTGTCGAAAATGTCCTGAAAATCAAACCATTCTCAACATTCCAAGCTCCCAAGTTAAAAATTACATAAGACCGAAAAAAATCAATTTTTGAAAAAATTTGACATTTTCAAAGCTTATAAAAAGAATTTTGGACTCACCATTTTCACCATTTGAGTTTGAGAGCAAAGAATTGGAGCAAAAGGAGCTAACTTCCCATAGTACGCCAAATTCAACCATTCAAATTCCTCCAAAATCCCTAGGTAACCCTCATTCTTAACTTGTAATTGATTGTGATTAGTTTTAGAAGTTTTAATTAATGTTTCACCGTTGAGTTTTTTGCCAAAATTTTCTCTGCAGCATATACGCGGGTTGGTAAGGACCCGCGTATATGCCACGGACATTTCAAACATAAAAACTAACGGTTCAAATTGATTTTTTCTTCAGGATGACCATCACCTTGCGAGAAAGAGAGCATACCGTAGTAGATGAAGAAGTTATGAATAGTGTTGAGGCTTTGGATGCATTACGGGGATGCGGTTTGCTTAAGTTCTTCAAATTACCAAATATGAAAGCAAACACACGTCTGCTCGAGATGCTTCTTGATTACTGGAACATCGAGGAGGATGCTTTTATTATTGACCAGATGCCACTCATGATAGAAGTGGAATATATCTATTTCATTACAGGCCTTTCCCAAAGGGGAGAGGTAGTACACTCCCGAGGGAGATCACGGAGCAGTCTCTCCATAGAGGACTATGTACATATATATTTCCTAGGACATCCGAAGAAAGTCGAAAGTCAGATTTCCATCACACATGTGGTGAGTCTACCACTAAGGATAATCATGTTCATCATAGCTCGAGTGAACAGATCCGCTTCTCTGCATCAGGCATCATGGCTCAACATGAGCATGGTGGTTGACTGTCTCACCACAATGTTTGATTGGTGTACTCCTCTTCTAGCTAGCATGAAAAGCCAACTCACTTCTATCAAGAGAGGACAGACTAAAAACTTCAGTTATGGGATTATTTTGTGCTCTTTCTTCTTCGAGAGAGTCCCTGCACTTCGTCCCTAAGTACCAGTTTCAATCAGCGCCCTGCGAGATCCTCGAATGGGCAGGTGGGCTGTCCTGATGAAACGTCTGGGAGTTGGGGAGGTCCCATAGACTGCTTTCGATGACGACTTCTTTTCCTGGTGGGATAAGCAAATCATTTCCATTGATGACTACCCCTATGCCGGGTTGGATTTCTGAGGAGATCCCGATCTAGCATTACCATCGACCGCAACATGGGGCAACATTGGTAAGTGATTTTTGATTTTATGATTTTTTTTTTTTCAAATATAATAATGAATTTTGAAAATATTTTTGTTAGGATTCAAATGACTAATATAATGATCATGTTCCAGATATTGGGCCTGTAGGACCAGATGAGTTCCCACGGCACAAGCGTCGCGGCCAAGGGGCCGAAGAGGCGGCTGCAGCCACGGAACGAACTCTACACACAGTTCAACGGCATTTGGTGAGGCTGACCCACCGAGTATCGATGGCGGCGGTAGAGGACCTTCCTATAGAGATGCAGCATCATGTGGTTGGCATGCCACGTGACTGGGTCCGCACTTTTAGGCGTGTAGCCAATGTAGTAGTTGCCTACTTTGCCGCTCACCCTAAGCCGGGGAATTAGACATAGTGGACATGATTATGGGAATTTGAGTCCCAATTTTGTATATTTTTTTAATAGACTTATGTACACTCGAGACGCTTTATGATATATATATATATAAATATATATATATAATATATATATATAATATATATAATATATATAAATATATATATATATATATATAATATATATAATATATATTAATATATTATATACATTGACTTTTGAGCTTATATAGTGGATGAATGATTGATGTCAGTCTAATGCTTGATTAGTGATAGAATCAGCTAACCAATTATGAGATCTTGGAATATGAAAATAATTAATATAAGTAAATGATCTTTGCAACAACCTCATGTTGGCATTATGATGCATGTGTTGTACTTGATGGCAACCCAGTCATAGAAGAACATCTCACCTACATATAATCAGATGAATCTACAAGAAGAGATACCAGATGTGATAGAATACTGACAATACAAAGGAATCAGATGATGAGTCTACGTGTGACATGTTAGCTTTGCCATCAAGTCCAAAGGGGGAGATTGTTGGCATTATGGACAAGTGTTGTCCTTGATGGCAACTCATACAGGTGAAAGATCTCAGTGCAACAGGCCAGTAGAAAAGATTGATGATCAGCCTCTCAAAATGGAAGAAAATAAGAGGATCACAGGTACACAGTTCAAAAGGTGCGGACCACAGGTACGCAGTTCAGAAAGTTGCGGTCATACCCGCTGGTTGTCCGAACCGAAGGTGCGGACCCCAGTGCACACACTTTTAGGTAGAGAGAAGCACTCACACGTGGGAACCCTATGGTGATCCATGGTATCTAGTCCGACATGTTTGATCATATGGTTTTGGTCTGTGGTATTGTATCTAAAAGTATTGATCCCAAGTATTGGGTTCATTGTATTGTGTTATTATGGTTTTGGACCATGGTATTGTGAAAGGATAGACTATAAAAAGGGGAAGGAGATCATTTGGGAGGATGACTTTGGGTTGAATATCTTAAGGTGATCTAGATCTGAAATCCTTGTGATGGGTTGGTGAGCGATAACTAGATCTAAATCAAGGAGATTTCTACAAACTGTTGATAAGTCGTGATCTCATTGGCGCATGATCAGATCTATTGATCGGACTAACTGTGGCACATTGGAGGACTGTTAATTTGGCCCTAATCACAAGTCTGTAGGTGATCCGCAGATCAGGTACGGATGTACGCAGTGCAGTAGAAGTAGCAGGTGCGGAGGTATGCAGCGCACCAAAAAGCGCAGGTGCGGATACCCGCAGATCAACAGAAGGTAGAGCACGGATACCTGCATAACAGAATAAAGACACAGTGCGGATACACGTAGAGAAGAAGTGTGCATAGGTGCGGATACCCGCAGAGCAGCAAAAGGCGTAAGTGCAGATTCCCGCAGGTTTCCGTTGGAGAAGTTGCGTACATGTCTTAGAATATGTCTTAGCTGCTTCTGTTGTTTACTGAAGTATTCTGGGTTGTTAAGTGATGTATGGTATTATGTTCTGATAACAACAGTCTAAGAAGTGATTGATTAAATGTTTATACATTGATGGATGAATGGATCAGGTTCTTAATGACTCATCTTTATGTGATCTGATGGACTAGATCTGGTTGATGACTCACTTGTATATGTATTGATCTAGTGCTTGGGTAATTCAGATTATGTGTTGTGCTTCAGTGTATCCAGTATGAAAATTGATAAAACGTGGTACCTGGAGGAGAGAAGATTGTAGGCCGGCGCCTACGTACTAGTATATAAGCTAGTACAAAAGCTAAGGGGAATCTTAAGGAGCATTGTAGCAGGTAGTAGCCTGCGTACTAGTAAATGGATCGGCTAGTACAAGAGCAAAGGGGGTTGTAGCTCCCATACTGGTATAAGACTGCACCAGTACAAAATATTGTAAAAGGATTTTCTTATTAAGAAGAAGATTGAGATGACTTGCAGCAGGTGGTTTTCACCCACATTGGGTTTCCACCTTATATCATGGTGTTCATGTGTGTGACTTATGTGTGATGATCTGTTCTATTTTACTGCATCTATTTACTGTTAATATGATTGATAATGTTCTAATGCACATCATCTAACTAAATCATAAGAAGTTGTGGAAGTAGCATATATGAATCTGAGTATGGAAATGAAAAAGTTTTATTGATGTGATAATACTGATTCACCCCCCCTCTCAGTATTATTTCCAACAATTGGTATCAGAGCAGGTCCTTTGGTAGAAGCTTGATCGCTTGAAGGATATCCGTGGAACGATGGGTAAGAAGCTTAAGAAGAAAGCACCGAAGAAGAAGAAGACATCTCAGAAGAACTATGATTAGGCATAAGAAGCTCTTCAGATTTAGAATCAGATGAAGATGAACTATCATGTATGAATTTGATATCCTCTGATGTTTCAGCTCTCTTTCCATATGGAAGAGATGAAAGTGATAGCGAAACAACTGAACTTGCTCTTATGGGTGAACAAGAGATATATCAAATAGAGGCATAACTTAAAAGGCTTTCAAACATAATCAGAGATCAACAAGATCTATTGAACAAAAGGGAATGTGACTTCAAAGAAGAATCTACCAAACTAAAAGCCCAACTAGAAGAAGGAAACAAGGTAAGGGAGTTATTCAAGGTCAAATATAAAAAGTTGCTAAAAGCCCAACTAGAAGAAGGAAACAAGGTATGGAAGTTGCAGGATGAAGTAACAACATTGAGAGATGAAGTCAATGAAAGAGGCACAATCATCAAGAAACTCAGAGATAGATCCAGTGATTATGAAAGTTTTGAAGCTACGACCCTCTCACTAAAGGAAGAACTTGAAGAAGCCAAGAAGTAGAATAAAGATCCACTCCAAGGTATTGAAAAACAAGGAAACAAAGTCATCAGTTAAAAGCACAACTGGAATGTACCTCCAGAGTTCGTCAAATGCTGCAGGATGTGAATGAAGAACAAGAAAAGGAGATTCTCAATCTAAGACGTCAGTTGGAAGAAGAAAGAAATGCTGAAGAGAACGTGAAGAAGCAGTATCTTGAAAAGGAAGAGCAACATCAAGTTGAGGTAAATATTCTAAAAGATAAATTAGAAGAAAAGGATAAGCTCTTATGATTTGAAGATAGTACTAAAATATTGGATGATATTCTTAATAGTCAAAGATCTCCTGCCATCAAAACTGGTCTTGGTTTTCATGAATTTGTTGAAGGTGAATGTAGTTCACAAAGTAAGATAAAGAACTCCAATGCAAAATGTGAAATGCTTAACAAGGAGATAAAAGGTCAATCTCATCATCAAGCAAGGAAAGAAATTCCTCGAAGAAAATCTTTTACTCCTCCTATGGATAATGTTGAATGTTATGTATGTCATAATCTTGGGCATGTTGTGGCCAGATGTAGAAGAAGAAGGTTTCAGAACCATCATGCAGAAAGATCATCTCATTCAACGTACTTTAATGGATACTGCTTTGCTTGCAATATGTTTGGTCACAGAGCTGTTGATTGCTATAGTAGAAATATGAAACATATAAGATGTTACACATGTAACAAGCTTGGACATATAGCTAAGGAATGCAGGAACAAAGTATGGGTGCCATACCAAAAGGAGAAAACATCATCATCACACTTGAAGATGTGGAAGAAGAAAGATACACAGTCAGAAAGAGGCGACACAACACAACATACAGACATAACAGACTCAGAGGGAGCTAAATGTGTACAACTTCAGTGTCCTAAATCTCATACGCAAGTTTCATAAAATGAAGTCGCGTATATACGTGAGTTAGTCACTGCAAAGTCGCGTATATGTCAATCTGAGGAAAAGCAATGGGGATAGGCTCAAAAAAGGGGTCTGATAGGATTCAGTCCATTATTTGCTCTATCAGTTACAGTCTGCTGAGGATGTGTGGAAATGTCTTGATACTCCTAAGATGTCTAGGAATATTTTGATCCTAACTTGATGATGATGATGTCTTGTTGCTGCAGTAAACAGATGGCACAAGTTGAGGGGGAGCATATGCTTTTAATTCATTGTTGGCATTATGGTTAATAGTCCTTGGTGATGATGCTTATGATTCATCTCTGCTATGATATGGTTATGAGTTGTTCAGATGATTCTTGGAGTTATATAGTTGATATTTAGATCAGATTTGTGGTTGATTCTCTAATGGTGCTTACATGGTGATCTTCATAAGGATAAGAAGAAGTACATAGCTTGAATTCACTTGATGATGAGTCTCTCAAAGCTGTGTCGCCATATGCATAAAGATCATATATTGCAGGTTGTTCTTGGCACATATATGGATGAGGATTGTTGGCTGGATACATGGATGATTATTCAAAGTTGCATTGTTGGAGATATGATGATGATAAGTTCTTACCTATATGATGATAGGTTCTTTCATGCATATGTTGATTGATGCAGATCTTCCCTATTGATGATACTTGGTCCATGCGGATCTGGATGGCTGTGGTGTTTCTCACATATGATAGAATGATTCTATATTCTATGCAAAAAGATGAGTTGATGCGGACATATACTATGGAGCAGATCATACAGTGTCGTAGGTGTTTTGTCATGTATATCATTCGATGTAAAGGTCATATCAAGACTCATGATGTAATAATGTGTCTCTATCTATTATAGTCATTTGATGAAATATTTTAGTCATATCAAGGTCATGTAACGGCCTATCTTGGTTTCCCCACTATGCGTGGGATGAATGATGTTACTCTCTTATGTTATCTTTTAATATATCACCATTGTGATGGGAGATAGATGTATGAATCTTTTGTGATAGGAAGGTCATTTATGATGTATAGATTCATGTTCTTCTTGTAGAACATCTTTTTGCAGACCTTGCTTACTGTCAGGGGGAGCATGATCAACACACTTCAGCAGAGCAGAGACTTCAGCATGCACTCAAAAGGAGCATGGACAGATTAGTGCACTATGGCATATACAAAGTGGAGTTCATTCAGAGATTTCAGCAGGTACTCAGGGGGAGTATGGATAGCGGAAGGTATATCAAGGAAAGAGAATATCTTGGCCCGCCCTTTGCCCTTGATGTCAAAGGGGGAGAGTGAGTTGGTGTTGTTGCCATCAAGTCCAAAGGGGGAGATTGTTGGCATTATGATGCATGTGTTGTACTTGATGGAAACCCACTCATAGAAAAACATCTCACCTATATATAATCAGATGAATCTACAAGAAGAGATACCAGATGTGATAGAATACTAACAATACAAAGGAATCAGATGATGAGTCTACGTGTGACAAGTTAGCTTTGCCATCAAGTGCAAAGGGGGAGGTTGTTGGAATTATGGACAAGTGTTGTCCTTGATGGTAACTCATACAGGTGACAGATCTCACTGCAACAGGCCAGTAGCAAAGATTGATGATCAGCCTCTCAGAATGGAAGAAAATAAGAGGATCACAGGTACATAGTTCAAAAGGTGCGGACCCGCAGGTACGCAGTTCAGAAAGTTGCGGTCATACCCACAGGTTGTACGAACAGAAGGTGCAGACCCCAGTGCACACACTTTTATGTAGAGAAAAGCACTCACACATGGGAATCCTATGGTGATTCATGGTATCTAGTCCGACATGTTTGATCATATGGTTTTGGTCCGTGGTATTGTATCTAAATGTATTGATCCCAAGTATTGGGTTCATGGTATTGTGTTATTATGGTTTTGGACCATGGTATTGTGAAAGGCTTGACTATAAAAAGGGGGAGGAGATCATTTGGGAGCATGACTTTGGGTTGAATATCTTAAGGTTATCTAGATCTGAAATTCTTGTGATGGGTTGGTGAGTGATAGCTAGATCTAAATCAAGGAGATTTCTGCAAACTGTTGATAAGTTGCGATCTCATTGGCGCATGATCAGATCTATTGATCGGACTGACTGTGGCACATTGGAGGAC
>APFE030532525.1:0-18337 GCA_000404065.3 Pinus taeda
GCCCTGATAGAAAGGACTCACGCTGGGATGATGATCAAAATCCCTCTGATGGCAATCAAAGGAATGAAAAATTCAATAGCAAAGGTAAGAGGAGAACTGGGAATCGAGGAAGAGGACAACCATTCAAGAAGGCTAGAAATTCTAGGATCTATTAAATGCACCTGACCTCTGAAAGAACCTGGTTTCCATCTCAGAAATGGAAGACAAAGGCCACAAGGTAACCTTTAGTGGTGGCAAGGTATGTGTATCGAAAAATAATGTTAAAGATGCCTTTACTCTTGGGTTTCGTGTTGATTCATTATATCAGGTCGATGGAAGTTCACTAGGTGTCATGTCTTATGACACATCTCTTTAGTCCAAACTTTGGCATCAGAGGTTTTCCCATCTTCATTATAAAGCTCTACTCAGTGTAAGACAAATGGGGACAGGGATGCCCGAATTCCAAGTAGAGAAAGAAGGTGTATGTCCAGGATGGGCCGAAGGAAAGCTAAAAAGGGGACCATTCCCCTCAAGCCAAAGGAAGACCTCTGATATATTACAATTGGTTCACTCAGGCATATCTGAGGTTGGTATTAAGAGGGAGACTACTACACCACATACTCCTGATCAGAATGGTGTGGTGGAAAGGAAGAACCGCATGATTATGGAAGTTTTCTGGGCCATGCTACTTGATCAAAGACTTTTAAAGTTTCTATGGGCTGAAGCTGAAAACACTACCGTATATGTATAAAATTGATGCCCTCATCAAGCATTGGGTTCCAAGACTCCTGAAGAAAATTTTACCGCAAGGTGGACAATCTTCCGACTTTGAGGAGCTCTCAAGAAGCCGACACCAGGGAGCCAAAAGAAAAGGATGATGAATCAATTCCTGATGTAGAAGAACCCTTGGATCCGATTGATCCTCCTCCAAATGAGCCTTCCTCTTCTAGGAAGAGGCCTTCATGGCTTAGGGGGCTACTTGATGATGCTGAAGGACATGCTGCACCCCGAGGAACCTTTTGTGAAAGTAAGAAACCTAACAGGTATTAGGGATACCTGACCATCATGAGCACAATCATGCAAAATGATCCTTCATCATTCTCAGATGTCGTCAAGCATCAAGTATGGAAGGATGTTATGACCATAGTATATGAGTCTATTATGGAGAATGATGTCTGGGAAGTAGTTCCTAGACCCCAAGACAAGACAATTGTCACTTCTAAATGTCTTTACAAGATAAAGCATGCAGCAGATGGAAGTTTGGAAAATTATAAGGCTCGTTTTGTTGCTCGTGGTTTCTCCCAGAAGGAAGGTATAGACTATGATATTTGCACTTGTTGCCAGATATACGACCATCTGCTTGATCATAGCCCTTATGGCTTCACAAGGATGGAACCCACATCAGACGGATGTCAAGATCACATTCTTTCATGGTTCAATCAAAGAAGAGGTCTATGTGGAGCAACCCAAAGGATTTGAGATTTATTATTGAAATTCTCATGTATGCAGGTCGAAGAAGGTTCCCTATAGGCTGCGGCAAGCACCCCGAGCATGGTATGAGAGGATCAATAGCTACTTGATGAAGCTGGGATTCACTAGGAGTGAAGCCGATCCTAACCTTTACTTTAAGGTTGAATATGAAAAACCTCTCAGACTGGTGCTATACGTTGTTGACCTCTTTCTAACAGGTGCATACCCTCTCATTCACTTCTTCATCTTATGCTACTTCTTCTATCACAACTGACCATTATTGTTTTGTATCTACCTGTCTGAATCCTATCTCCTTGGCTTGCTCATTGAAGCCAGCCCCCCCCTATCTCATGCACCCCACCATCTTTCCTAGAGGTGACCTTCTCTGCTCAATCCTCTAACTCAAAACTAGGGACTTTCTCACACTCATACCACCTCAGATCTCATTCTTGGTCAAAGCCACTTGAATCTATTGGCATTCGTATCATATCCCTTCCCATCCCTTCCAAAACTCCCTAGGGAAAACCCTCCTCCCTCTCTAAGGCCAAACAGCAGGCGGATATGGAGTTCATTGCGGGTTTCCAATTAGCTATTGACCAGGTTCTTAGAGCACAGAACACCCTGGTATCCTCTCCCTCATGAAGCTGCTCTCCTTGAATTGTTATGGGTTAGCTAGTCCTAAAACAAAATTAGCATTTCAGAGGCTCCTAAGCATTGAGCGGGTGGATGTCATTTTTCTTTAGGAGACATTGGGATTAGTAGAATCCATCACTCACCTCCTTGAATCCATTCTTCTCGGATGACATTTTCATACCCTAGATGTACACGGGAGATCCAGAGGCATTGTGATGGGGTTCAACCCTATGAATATCAAATTATGTAAGATTTGGGGGGGATCGAGTTATATTGGGGCAGACATCTATTCATCTAACTTAGGTATTGACATAAGATTAATCAATGTTTATGGCCCTTGCCAAAATTGGGGCCTGTTCTGGGAACAATTGCTTAGCTCTAGTCTTCTGCAAGTGGATAATCGTTTTTTCTTTTTTCCACTAGAAAATCGTAATATTTCATTATAATTGAAAAATTACATGTTGTAGATGCCTTTCGGCATATGCTGCGTTGGCCCTTTAGCCATTGTGAGCCATAATCTAAAAAGGTGCTTAGTTTTTGTCAAAAAAAGATGCATATATCATCCATCACCACACAGGGTGTTCGGTTTTCAAAAAATAAGAACACAAGTAACGATGTACAAATGGGGGAAAAGTCAAGATTTTCACCCTTTTTTCTTCTCAACCTTTCTCCACCCTCCCTAAGATTTGTTGGAGTTATAAGTGTTAGCGCTATATCAGCCACAAGTTTGGGATTGTCTTTATTAGAATCTAATGTGTCTGAGATGTGTTGATGTTTGGATCTGCTCATATCCATTGTTTCTAGTATCCTTGCCACATGTATGTCTATAGGTTCTTGTGGATTTATATCTTCTACTTCTGGTTCTTTGTTTATCTGATTTGTCTCATTGGGGGTTACATATTCCTCCTCTTCTTCCTCCTCGTCATCCGAGAGTGGTGGAGGAAATTTCCATCCCTTGGCTTGTTTCCCTGTCTTTTTCTTGCTACGAGTGTCTTTTTTGGTTGTTGGACATATGCTTTCTAGGTGTCCTATTTTTCAGTAGGTTTTACATCTGAATGTTGTGTTTTCATAATCGAAAATCTTTGACCACTACCTCTATCTATGCTTCAGTTGAATTTGGTCTGGCAAGCCTTTGTTGAGGTCTACTTCCACACATATTCGTGCATAAGTGTAGATTCTTTCCTCCAGTCTTTGGGTGTCCATTTTGATGTAGCATCCGATAGTATTATTGATTCCTGCGAGTACTTGTTGACTCCAGAGGTGTAATGGGAGATTGTGCAATCACACCCAAACTAGCATCTTAGAGACAACCATTGTATTGGCATCATCTGGGAACCATGGTGTGATGAAGAGTCCTGTGGATCCCTAGAACCAAGGTCCTTCTTGTATTACAAAGTCTCTAGCCTCTACTGTAGGAAAGTTCACTATAAAGAACCCCTTGGAACAAAGATGTATTTCACATTGTGTAGTCTAGTTTGTGAAGATCCAATGAAATAGATGAACCGGTTTGGGCCAAAAACAGGCTCCATGTTATGTAGATTGTATGGAATTCCTAATAATACTAAGTTCTTTATAGAATGGGTCCCTTTAATCGATGCATGTATCAATTGTCATATAATGAATTGGTCTACTATCCTATCCGATAACTTATCCACGACTATTTCTGAATATCATCAAAAGAGATCCACCTCCACAAAAAACCTTCCTCCATTTTATATGAGTTCCTATATCATGGAATCTATCTGTTTCTATACTAAGTTTCCAATTATGGGTTGGAAATAGACCTTGCAAGACCCATACCCCATCCATCTTAGTCACAAAAAATTATGGGAATCCCATTATATACCCCATTTTTACAAGATATGCAATGGTGTTATGCTACCCTTACTTCAAAAGATTTTTGATAAAAAGGCCCCGATATTTTCTAAGGAGGCTGCTACATACCACCTTGTAGTAGGCAAACACTTTATTGAGCAATGGTTCATATATATATGAGTTTACGAAAGTACAACAAAACCACATGTACTTCCTTTGTATGTCTTCGATAAGTTGTTAGCTAGAGAAATAGCTCAACAAACTGTTGGAAAAGGCTTAACCAAGACTTTCAAAGATAGCAAAAAATCACTATGGCCACCCTTTCCCATCAAGTGTGGTACTTTTTCATTGGCAAACTTCAACCATGCAAACAAATAATTACTGAACTTAGAGAGGCTCAGGCTGCATACTTTTCCAAAGAGGAAATTTGACCCAAATAAAATAACACAAAATATTACTACGATAGTAAAGATCAACCCTTTTATCCATAAAGCTCAGGATTTTGAAGATCTATTACAATCAGCTAAGTCATTTGAACAAGCATTCAATTGGGAAAAGGTGAATTTGAATCCTCACGACTTTGAAAGGCTTTTAGGAATTTAGAAATCAGAGCCCTGAAGAAATCCCTTTGGATTTGTTAAGAACTGATAACAAACCTACACCCAGTGTGACCATTAAAGGCAGGGAACCAAATTCTCATATAGAATCTCGAAGGAATGCAGCCCAGAACACAGGGAAGACACAGGAAACAGAGGCTACAACAGAATCTAGTAGAAGGTCAGCCGAGAAACAGGTCAAAATTGACCTAACTCAGGATACCGGTCCCAAAGGCAAAAGCAACGATATGCAGCAAGAATGGGACTCGTTTAATAAAAAACTACAAGATACTACCAAAAAACTGATGTCCAAGAAACCATAAGATATCTTACTCCACATCAAACTCAGAAAGTTTCAGAGTTTGAGAAAATGGACGAACAAGGGACAAGCTCACAAAATGCAGAAATCATACCTACATTTCTGACATCTGATATTATCCTAAAGGTCACATAAATACATCCTTTGGATGTATTCTATAGTCCACTGCACAAGGTTGTTGTAAGAAGACAGAGGAAGAGAAGGAGAGTGAAAACACTTGAATTCCCACCTAGGAATGAACCAATGGATATAGTCTAGAAGGATATTCCTTCAAATCCAATTGAACATTTAACCAGGCTATCACAATTTGTAGGGGCATATGCTACTTCCACCATTGATAAGGCCACTAAAGTATCTATTTTGTTAAGAGAAAGAGAAGAAAATATAGCACAACTTGAAAAACAATTGGAAATTGAGAAAACAAATGTGAAAAAGAAAGCCACAAAACATTCAGTCCAATTGGAAGTATGGAAGTACTTAGGATCAGCCATGAAGTATATATCTCAACAAAGAATATGTAAATCCAAGAGTTTTACTAGACTATGGCAAGATATAAATATGCCCCCACAATTGATGATTTCATCAAAGATGCATTGGATCTAAACTCCATTCTATCAAAACAACAAGATATATTCTGCCAGAAGAAGTCCCATATCACCCCTTATTTGAATACCAGTAATCAATTACCAGATAAGGAAATTAATCAAAGAACTGAGTTTAATGACTGAAATACTAAGATCTATGAATATATTGAATAGCAAGAATCTAAAGAAGGAAGAAGTGCTAATCTTCCAGAGATTGAAGAGACACATAAAGACATATTATTCACAGATTGGGATGCGTGGATTAAGCAGCCAGAATTGGTAGTAGAAAGAGCAGCAGGAGTGGCAAAGAATATAATAAAGGCATTCAATCATACTTTTCACACCACCAACTTGATAAACAAAGGTGATCCAAAGTCACTGCCAGATTTAAAAGACTTGGATAAAAACTGGAAAGAAAAGATGAAAATCCAAAGAGAGGCAATCACAAAATTATCAAAGATTGATTGGGAGGCATATTGGCAATTTCTTGTCAAACCTCACAGCCAAATTATGACATTGACTTGTTCACTCAATTCAATGTAAAGAATGCTTCCGCCTCTTACAAATTCCATCTTCACAAGACAGGCCAGAACGCAATTCGGGGCACCTCCTCAAGTAAAACAAATGTTCGGCATATACGACCTCAAGGAAAATATGTTAGACAACAAGACATGTTCATAACCTTTGGTCATCAAATCACTTTTATTTTCAGAGTTAGTTGCTAGTAAAGAGGAAGGTTATTTGAAACCTCCTCAGATATTTTGTATAATTGAAATTTAGTTAGATAGTATTTATACCCTTCTCATGCATTTAGAGAAGGGTCTGGGATTTTATCAAAAAACATTTGTAAAGAATGCACTTTTGTAAGTTTGTAGATGCTTTAATGAAATTATGGAACATCGTCATTACTATTGAATATCAAATTGTTGTCTATTGTTGATGCACTACTGTATGCTTGGAGAATAAATTGATTGAAGAAAGGAGTTGATCTATGTCACTAGCCAAATGAGAAGAAACTCACACATATGGTACTTTTATCTTGTATGATCAGTTCTGTTTTACTAATTAGTGATAACATTTCGTTTCATGAATTATATATGGAATATGCTCTTTCTGTTATGTGTTAATTGCACTATTGTATAATACTTAACTAAAAGTGGTTAGTTTCATATATGATGATTAAATATATGTGATATAATGTTCATATTTCATTGAATAACTATTTAGTCAATGAAATTACCTTTACATGTTATCATCTCCATTTAGCACGTGAATGATATTTACCAAACAGATATCCTTTTAGATCGCATATCACACATAATACCCTAGATTTATATTAGATTAAGTTAATTAGAGATTTGCATGTGAGAATAAGTCATTTAGTTATCATTATTATTATTGCAATCACATGAAAACCACCCATCATAATTTTCAAACCCACATTGGGAAATTGTTCCCTTCATCCCCAGTCAGAGACACCACACCAAATGGAAAAGGAGTTGCTTTCTAAGGTCTGGACCGGGTTGTTATCCCCCATGTTAGAGCTGCAGAAACCTGAGGCTTCAATAGAACCATATACATGAAAATATTCTATCTATATACTCCAAGTTTCATGGTCTAAAACATGTCAGAAGAATAGCTAGAATGAAAATTCCAAGCTGACATGTTTGAAGCAAATTTTAGCAGCATTTTAGGAAGCCTAAATTCCTTGGAGCATATCTATGGAACTATAGAAAACCAAGGTTTGAAATTTGAACAATGGGTATTGGAACTCATTTATTTATGTCCTCTAAGTTTCATGATTAGAAGCATTCTAGCAGAAAACTTATAGTGAAAATGTCATGCTAACATATTTGAGGTAGATTTAAGGTGTATTCAAAAAGTATAATTTCCTCAGATAATATCTTTAAAATTATAGGGAAATAAGGTTTGAATTTTTAAATACAAGTACATGAGCATATTCGATCAATATCCTCCAAGTTATACATTTAGAAACAACCCAGAAGAAAATTCATACTATAAATTATAAGATGACTCATTCACTCCATAAATCACATGTTTTTTTCCACCTTTAGGCTCCAAGAATCACCCTAACAATTATACCTTAGCTCCTTTTGTGACCTAAGATATCTTATTTCTTGGATTTTCCTCAAATGCACTCCTACGCCATTTATTTATAGTGCTTGTATGTTCACTTTATGGGGCCAACTTGTAAAATTGGTTAAGCGGACCTGGTTGTAATTGGTTGGGTCATCATAATAAATATTTCATATCACTTCATTCCTATGGAGTTAGAGTGAGTTCCATATACTATTGGAAATGTATTGAAATAGAATTTCAAGATGTATATGTGATGCTCATATTTAAGCTATGAAATTATAGTAAAAAATTCTTCAAATATAGGGCATTTAAATTGAGCATCAAAAGTCCAAAACCAATATTTCCAACCATTTTCATTTTCCAATATTTATCTCAGACATAGGTAGTCGACCCTTTTCTTTTACATCAACAATAATAATATTTCCAAAAATCTCCCCTTTTTCATTCATGGTAACCTTTAGTCAATTCTGAAATAATATTGTAGAACACCCCTATATGAAATTATCCTTGTGCTTGTAACTATTTCTCTTTTAACATCAATGGTAAAGGGATAATCCCACATATCATGTTCTTTTCATTATTTTTAACTCTTATTCTATATACAACACTTCTTGGTGTTTATAACTCTTCCTTCATTTGCAGTTTCTCTTAGTGAACAAAGCTCTTCCTCTATTTGCAATTTTTCTTAGTAGTTGCAATTTATCCCTCTATCTACTATCTATCCTCATGTTTGCATGAATATTTTGGATATCAGTTCTTTAATTTCTCCCCCTGATATATAAAAAGAAAAACAATTACTTTATTTGATTTCTTATTTCTCCTTTGTTTGCAACTAGGTTCCCCCTGTCAAGGCTATGTTTATCTTTCCCTGCGTGCAACATTTCTTCTTTTATTTTTCTACTCTTAAGACTCCTTCCACTATGCCTAAACTTCCTTTTACTTGTTCCTTTTGGGATTTCCCCCCTTGGGATTATGATTCCTTTTGTCTAGTATTTTTTCTTTGGGCATCAAAGGGTTGTTCCATCTAAATTTATGCTTCTCCTTATTTGAAACTCTCCACCTTTTGTTTCTATTTCCAAATGAATTTCACCATTCACTTCACTTTCATCTGCTAATTCATATTCCACAAAATTTCCATTTCATCATCCTTCTCTTATAGCTCACTCTCAAAAGTTCACATATTTTTAATGTTGCTTGAGGTGTTGTAGTCTCACACTTATATAATATTTGTCTTTTAATGATTAGATGTTAGTGATATTACTCCCATACTATATTTTTTATTTCTTTTACTTGCTAACAATATTCTTGAACCTACTTTTCTAATTTCACATACTTTAAAATGTAATATGAGATCATAATCTTGATCAACCATTTGACTTACACTCAAATTAATCACCAAAAAATCTAATCTATTTAAGTTACAATTTCACTTCAACATTTTAATATTAAAACTATCCTTGAGTCGGGAAAAAAAAGGTAATGAGTTATAATTTCACTGTAACATTTTAATTATAGCTTCAATAGATTCATAATGTCAAATGAAGCTCTGTGGAAATCATATGAAACTTGGTCTAAATTTGAAAAGAATGGGCAAATTTACGATAAATCATGGTGATAAATAATCACAAAAGAGAAAGTATTAAAATGATCTTAAAAAGACATGAATAAGAAAAAAGAAATTGAAAAGCAAAATAGCTGGAATAGAAATAGAAAACAATAATCATTGCAATGTTATCGCAAATTGAACCCACCACAGGCCGCCTTTCTTGTAATCAAGGATGACCTTGCAAATCGACCTTATTTGATTTGCAGCAAATAGTGCTATGCTTTAATAAAGATATAGGAAACATTGATTTGTCAAATGATACTTTAATTTATAATTTATAAAACAAGTATGTTAAAAGTTTTAGGGTGGGTTAATTACATGTTAAAACTTTTAATAATTTATTTTTCTTACCAAACTAACAATGTTTTTCTATCCATTTTATACATTTACTTTTCCATGTTTGTCTCCAATGGGTTAAAGTGCCTCTGCAAGGGTATACATTTACTTTTCCAGGTTTGTCTTCCATGGGTTAACGTGCCTCTCCAAAGGTACCATTAATTGCTACTAAAGTCAATATGGGTGGTTACAAACTCCTATAAAGAGTGTATGGAAGCACCTAAATGTTGATGGTTAGTACCCATCACTTAGTTAAAAAAATCTTATTCACATTATAACACTTGTTGTTGTTTCCTCCTATTGTACATGTATGAGTTTTGGTAAGCCTCATCTTCAACCCTTTTTTTGTGTCACCTTTATAGTATGAAATAATAATTTTCTCTATGGAAAACAAAATATTCAATGCTAATTAGAAAATGTAATCAATTTAAAAAGGGTATGGATTCAAAACATATGATCATTTGTAATTTCGTTCAGTATTACATTAGTTTTGTTTAGGGGGGATTTCAAATGATTTTTTTTATTCCTTGCTCATTACCTTTAGAGTTACAAGGGAAAATCCTAAAATAGCATAAAAACATTGATAAATGTGAAAATTAAATGCAAGCATATTTGGGAGCTTGTTTTTTGTCCTCTCAAATTTATAACCAAAAAATCTAATATATTTAAGTTACAATTTCACTTCAACATTTTAATATTAAAACTATCCTTGAGTCGGAAAAAAAAAGTAATGAGTTATAATTTCACTTTAACATTTTAATTATAGATTCATAATGTCAAATGAATCTCTATGGAAATCATATGAAACTTGGTCTAAATTTGAAAAGACTGGGCAAATTTACGATAAATCATGGTGATAAATAATCACAAAAGAGAAAGTATTAAAATGATCTTAAAAACGGAAAAGACATGAATAAGAAAAAATAAATTGAAAAGCAAAAAAGCTCGAATAGAAATAGAAAACAATAATCATTGTAATGTTACCGCAAATCGAACCCATCACAGGCCGCCTTTCTTGTAATCAAGGATGACCTTGCAAATAGACCTTATTTGATTTGCAGCAAATAGTGCTATGCTTTAATAAAGATATAGGAAACATTGATTTGTCAAATGATACTTTAATTTATAATTTAAATTCAAATCTATTATACAAAATCTAAATTTATGATATATATTCTAAATGAAAATTCAAGTTCAAATCATAATTTCTTAACTCACTTAATCTCCTTCAAGTTCAAATCATAATTTCTTAACTCACTTAATCTCCTTGAGTTATTAAAATTAGTTCATATAATTCATCAATTTCAATAGAATTTCCTTATTTAATTAGACATTAATATTTATAATTTTTTAAATATTTAATATTTTATTATTTAATTTAATTTAAATTTATAATCATTTTAAAATTTAGAAAATTAATAATTTATTAAATTCTATACTATATTTTATATTAATAATAATAAAATAATATAAACAACAACCCAAAATGTTTGAATGAACCTATATAATATAAAATGACAACCCAAAATGTTTGAATAAACTTATATAATATAAAGTTACTATGTTTATATAATATAAAAAAATAAGTTATATTGTGAATGTTTTTTAAGATTAACCATATATATAAATTTTTATAAATGTTAATTTTATTTTATAAATATAATATAAAAAAATAAGTTATAATGTAAATATTTTTTAAGATTAACCACACAAATAATTAATTTTTTATAGATGTTAATTTTATTTTAGAGTTAATTGTTTACTAGTCAAAACACTAAAAGAATTTGAGTGTCCTTCTTGATGCCTGAGTATGGGATTCAATTACAATTACAGGTACATTTCCCCTGAACTTTGCTGTCATAGCAAACTTCAATCTTTTCATTTAGATTTTTTTACGTTAATTTCTTCTTAGTCAAACCACAGTAAAAATAGGGTATCAAAGCAGCCTTATAATCAGTATTTTCTTTTAACGGAGTGAAATATAATCAGTGTTTTCTTTTAACGGAGTGAAATTGAAGTCAAACAAGCCCGGTAATAAGTATTTTCTTTTAATTGAATGAGTGTATTTTATTTTAACCGGGTTTCTTTAGGTGGACTTCTATTGATTCCTTTAGCTGAGTTAGCGATCCATCAAATTTTCTCGAAAACTCCAACGAATGCTCTTCATTTAAAAGCAATAAAAAAATAGAATAGATTTTAAACACATGAAAGCCTGGTTTTCAAAAATATTATTTAAAAGCAGAAAAGAACATGACAACTCAGCGCAGTTTAAAAGATTGGTTTAAGCAATGGTGATTAAAAGATTAGTTTAACAACTTGAACACAAAGGTAAAAAGAAAAAAAAGAAGAAGCTTAAAACGAAATCCTGGCTGCCTTTTCAGGAATGCTTGAGTGATTATATAGTAGCGACTGGCAGTTGATGAATGAAGAGTGATAGTAATTGGCAATGGAGACGAGGTTGTGCTCAGGAGGAGGAATTTTTACACAGTCCGAAAACCAGAGGGAAGGAAAGGCCGGAGGCGATTGGGGTAATTTTCTGTTCCCTTGGTTTAATCGGTTTGTTCGTTTAATTCATTCCACAGGGAATTTTGAATAACCTGACGAATTTTGTTTTTTTGTTGTTGAATGATTGAACAGGTTAAGCATGGACTGGTTTGTTTTTTTGTTGTTGAATGATTGAACAGGTTAAGCATGGACTGGACTCTGTTAGGTCTTTCTTTCTCTCTTAGACACTGTGCTGTGATGCTCTAGCAGTTGTTTCCAATTAACCGCGGACGCGAGATCTTTTAACCATTTTTAAATTTTGAATTGAAGCAATACCCATGCTTTCTTGAAAATTTGACTTTCAAAATAAAATTTTAGAAAAGCTAACCGTTAAGAAAAGCCTAAAAAGATGGCATGATTCACTATATATAGAACTCATCCACAATTTCATTAATGTATATTTCGTCTGTCTCTGATCTTCTCTCAGGCGTTGGTGGTTTGGCGTGTTATGATTGAATGTGTGGAGCGCTCCCATTTTTTTGTCCGCGTGTCTGAACTTTGTTCTCTTTTTTTTTTTTTTGTGTGGGGCTATGCCTGTTTCTTTGTGTTGTATGTTATTGCTATTTTTTTGGTTATGCATGGTGTGTTTTTGAAATCAATGCCTGTGAGAGAGAGTGTAGAACAGAGAGGAAAAAATTCTTAGAGAGCGAAAGATTCCGAGGCATAAGTATTTCTGGCCGTTCAATTACTGTACCAAACCAGCCAAGACAATCTCCATTCCTCTTCTGGTTCTGGTTGGATGGATGAGGTGAGGGAGATCTGGGTTTGTTTTTTTAATTTGATTTGATTCTTAAAATCAACCACAGTTGACGTATCGAATTCTCTCATTTCTGCTTTAATAACCTTAATTGTTTGCAGACTTTCTGTGCTAATGTGTATTTTTGTTTATTTAATTTCTGTTTGAAGCTTTTCTTCGATTATGTAAAAGTTGAAGAACTCAAGTGTAAATAGTGGAAAAATATTCTACAACGTATATTGTAGCACCTTCCCAGTGCATCCTTGTGCGTTTTTCAGATTTGGTTACTTTCAATTAACAGCAATTGTGACTATTCAATAATTTATTTCTTCATTTTTCTAGGCTGATGGTGCTTTGTTTGTTTAATTCTTTTTGCCTCCAGAGCATCGGCTAATGAAAAGGTTATAATGAGGAGTTTCTGTGCTGTGATGTAAAGGTTATATACAGAAGCTAAAGCATCTATTCCAGTGCTTGCTCTGCTTTTCGAGCTGAGAATGAGGAGTTTCCAGAGTTTCAACCGCCGCAAAAGAAAGATGCCTAAGAAGCAAGGTTAGTATTCTTTTGTTGATTGCCCTGTTCTGTAGATGTTTAGTTGTTTATTTTAGAAAGACGAAGTGGCACGGCCTATTTATTTTCCTTGCTATTCTCGTAACCATATTGTTAGGCGAAATGGCACGGCCTATTTAAACAAAAGAAAAGAAATCTAGCCTATCTATACCCTTACCTTACAGATAGGTATTCATTTCCTTTGTTTTCTGAGGTTTAAACAAACAAAAATTGTTGGAACTACTACACCTACATGCAGACTCTAAGTTAGAGCATGCAACTACATGCAACTGCATGCGGACTCTTAGTTAAAGCATGCAACTACATGCAGCTACTCACATCTACATGCGGACTCTTAGTTAGAGCATGTGATTGCATGCAAGATTCCTTTTGCATGACTTACTCCTTGATTTTCTCCTTCTTTAACTCCGCAACTGACTAGTTATCTCCGGAACTTGTTTTAGGTGTTGAGTCTTCTCATTGATCACCACTATAGTTCATTACCTTGGGATCTTCACCCACTATAGTTCATTACCTTGGGATCTTCACCTAGTAATGCTATATTATGAGCATTGTAACATATTTTCTAATGAATCATTCTTTTCTTCTTTCAATTTTCTTTTAATGAATTTGCTCTGCAAAGCTGTGTGTTGAACCTTTACTAGCTAGATTCATCTGTGCAAGTTTTCTAACACATTTACATGGTATCAGAGCCCACAGGTTGCTAGATAAAAGGCACACCAGTACTTCATTTTGCAGGTATTACAGATCGGAGATCGAAGATTGACAGAAAAATGGAGTTTCCCAAAGCATCGATCCTAACACCGTACAACTATCATGAATGGAAGGAACAAATGGCTCGATACCTTCGTAAAAAAGGGTTGTACAGGATTACCATGGCTACAGAAGTGGAACCCACTTCAGCCATAGAGAAATCCAAGTACCTCAACCGTATGGATGAGGCCCACGGATCCATATGCATGTCACTACAACAAAACCATGTGATTAGCATCCCTTTTTGCTTCCTTTTTTGCATCTAGAGACCATTTTTGGTGCTATTTGTGTCCATTTATCAAATATGGTGCAAAACTTGATGCAAAGTTTTCACCGAGTTTTGCACCAAGTCTTACATCAAGTTTAGCACCAGGTATTGTAATATGTTTTGCACTAGATTTTACACCAAGTTTTATGCCACGTTTTATGCCAAGTTTTATGCCATCCTTTACACCATGTTTTGCATCAAGTTTGGCACCTAATTTTGTTTCACCATATTTTGCATCCTCTATTGCATCCACTTTTTGAGCCTACACTTGCATCAACTTTTGCATCATTTTTTAAATCATTTTTTGCATCCATTTTTGCATATTTTTTGCATCCCCTTTGTTCCAAGTTTTGCATCAAGGTTAGTGTCTAGTTTTTGCATCTAATTTTGCATCTAATTTTGTTGCATTGAATTTTAAATCTTGTTTTTCATCCATATTTACATCCTCTTTTTCATCTGTTATTGTGTCCACTATTGCATCTATTTTTCTTGTGCCATAATTTTCACCTAGTTTGACACCTCCCTTTTCACCCTTTTTTGTTTCTAAATTTGCATCCATGATTGCATCCTCATATACATCTAGGTTTTCATCTACTTTTACATCTATTTTTAATCCCTTTTTATATCCACTTTCGTGTCAAGATTTGCATCAAGTTTTGTGTCTTGTATTGCATCTACTTTTGCATAGAATTTTGTTGCATCAACTTTTGCATCATATTTAACATCCATCGTTGCACCCATGTTTATGCCCACTTTTACATCCCTTTTTGCATCCTATTTTTCATCTTCATTTGCTTCTTTTTTTATATCTATCATTACATCCACTTTTGTTGTGACACAATTTGTGCCATGTTTTGTACTTACTATTGTACCCACGTTTTCTTCCAATTTTGCATGCATCTTCACATCCTCTTTTGCATAAAACATTGCATCTATTTTTGCATCCACTTTTGTGTTGGGTTTTGCATCTCATTTCGTATCTTCTTTTGCATGTACTTCCATTGCATCCAATTTTGTTTCTCATGTTGCACCCGTTTTTGCATCCACTTTTACATCCCTTATAGCATCTTGTCTTGCATCTAAGTTTGCATCTTTTTTTTTGTCTATTATTACATCCACTTTCTCATCCACTTTTTTTGTGCTATGATTTGTGCCATATCTTATGCCTATTTTTGCAACCGACATTTTCTTCCACTATTGCATCCACATTTGTATCCTCTTTTGTGTCCAAGTTTGCATCAAATATTGTTTATGTTTTTTGCATCCCATTTCGAATCTACTTTTACATCCACTTTTGATTGGTCCAATTTTGCAACTAATTTTGTGTTCACTATTGCACCCATGTTTGGCCCATGTTTACATCCCTTTTTTCATCCAATTTTTCCTCCTTTTTGCATTCAATTTTGTGTCCTTTTTTTTACATTCATTGTAGTATCCACATTTGTTTCACCACAATTCATGCTAAGTTTTATGCCTATTATTGTGCCCATGATTTCTTCCAATTTTTCATCCATGTTTGAATCCTATTTTGTGTTCAAGTTTGCATCAATTATTTCATCTAATTTTTCATCCACTTTTGTGTCAATTTTTCTATCTTGCTCTACATCTACTTAAGTTGTGTCCACTCTTCATCCAAATTTACGTCTATTTTTACCCCCATTTTTTTTTTCAACTTTGCATCCCTTTTCCAACGCACATCATATTTTTTTCATTGATGATATTTCTTATGACATTGAAAATTATGAACAATTGATGACAATGTCAATAATTATAACGATGATGATAATGAAGATGATGACGATGACATGAATTGTGATTGTTATGATAATGACAATGATGATAAAGATGATGAGAGTTACAATGACAATGATGATGATGATGCTAATGACCTTGGACATTCTTCCCAAATTTTAAATGTTGTCATGGTCAAAATCATAATAATTATCTTTGGCGTCATCTTCCAAGTCATCATCATCTGATCATCATTATCATTATTTTCATCTTGGTCATCATCAAGAACAATAATGGCATGAATGATGATTATGATGTTCATGATGAAGATGACAACAATGATGATAAAAATTATATTAGTTATGATGATGGGAATGATGACAATTATAATGACGATGATAATGGTAGTAATGATGATGATCATCGATCATCTCTAAAAGATAAAGTTGTTATTTTTCTTGCATATATCATGTGTCCTAACAACCCTTTTCGAGCACTCGTAACATTTTTTAGGTTGATGATATTTCTTATGATGCCTATAGTTATGAACAATTGATGACAATATCCATAATCATGATGATGATGATGATGATGATGATGAAGAAGAAGAAGAATACATGAATGGTGATTATGACGATAATGAAATGATGACAATAATGATGATATTGATGGTGGTGATGATGGCAATAATGAAGATGATGACCCTCCCTCTAAACTAGGGAGGTACTCATAATGAGACAAAAAAGTACTCTCAAGTTGAAATATTCATATAAGAAGGGATCTGGATTGATAAGCATCAATGATGATTTACATCATCATAGCCAACATTGTCAAAATAGTAAGGCCTTGACTAACATGTTTATCTCTCCATTAGATCAGAGCACAATGTTGGGACGCATAAATTTGGACACCACTGCCTCTCTAGGAACTTACCGCACTAGGATGTTCACCAGATATGTCCTCACATGATCATTTCCTAATCCACTATCATAATATTTGACATCAGGAAATGTCAATCCTCATGACTATTCTTATCTTGGATTAATGTACTTGACTTATGGTGATTAGTCCTAGTCAAAGTCCAAATTCTCAAAGAATGTTGGTACCAGATGTTTATCCAATCCACCATTCTCCCTACTAGTGTCTTTACTAGGCTTATGATTGTTAGTCCTGGCCATAGTACATGACAGATGGATAATATGGTGTCTACCCTCACTCCCTCTCAACCAGAGAGGAGACATCCACAAGCATAAGATTTTCTCAAGAATACCCATCATTTTCATAGAGAATAACATCATTAATTTTTTTTCATCGCATGACACCTTTATGATTAAGCATTCATAGATTTGCGGCAAAATATTTCCTCTTTTGTCATTTGTGATGAAATAAAATAAAAAAGTGAAAGCCAAAATCATTAAAGATACACTATATTGATTTATCTAAGTCTAAACTCTAAGGTTGAAGTGAAAATTCATGTAAATCTTATACCTATGAGTTGTGCAAAACTTATGAAAACCTTATTCCCTAAGTCCTATATTTAAGAAAATAAAAAAGAAATAAAAATAAGTCCCAATGAATGGTAACTCATGTATTCACTCCCTCTTTGAAAATATATGAATATATACACTCCTAGTCACACTTGATCACATGTTTGTGATGGTTAGATCATGAATTCCTCTTTTCTCCTTGCATTTTCACTTCACCTTTTAAGCACCTAATTGAGGACCTAGGGAATGTTTGTTGCCTAAGGCTTTCATGTCTACTCTTGGTTTACTTATGTCACACTACTGTCAATTTATGTGACAGAATGAAATACATAAGTTTGTGGAGTTATTAGAGCAGTTTATTAAGTTAGTCACCACACACACATGTATTACATCTCATTGATCCACATGTGTGGGTTGGAGACTCATTGCTTGACAACTTTAATGGAGAATACTTTATGGCTTTAATGGTATAGCTTACAAAATACCTTGTTAAACATTGCAATTCATCCTTTCTTTTCCTCAAGACACTTGATAATATTGAAGTCACTCCCAATAATCCATGGAGATGGGGAGTATAAATTACTTGTGCTAGAAATAGAATTGAGAAATAAAGGTTTTCCATTTGCGATATTTGATTCATAGACATTGGATACATGGTAGTAGTCCTCGATGTCAATTAACTAAAATTGTATTGTCCTAATGCGAAAAGAGGTAAACATATTGGTAACCTTGATGTCTTGATCATTTCAAATAATAACCATTCCACCCAAGTATCTCTAAGCATCAATCACTACTACTTGGAAATTCCTCCCC
>APFE030532531.1:4031-40299 GCA_000404065.3 Pinus taeda
TAACAAATTGTTGGGAAGAATGGACTTATTTTTATTAATAGGAAACAAAAGAAACCATTACAACCTGAGCCTTGGTGTTGTGCAAGTTCCTCCCAGGGTCCAACAAGAGTTTTCCTTTACTTTGATAAGCTCACCCACTTCCAAATGAAACAAGAAAGGATGGAAATCTCTCCTCACAAGTTTCTACAAGGAAGTCCTAATTCCAGCAGCATCTACCCTTTGGAATGTTCAGCTTTCAACCTCCCCTCCTCTGGCCCAATGTCTGTATTTATAATGCTCTAGAGGAAATTAATCAGGTCTATCATCAATGGGATAAGCCCCTCTTAGGATGGGGTAGCTCCTCTCTTGATGGGATAAGTTCCTCTTTCATAGGGATGCATGAACCATCTGGAGGCGCTCAATACACGTCAAACAATCTTCTAGAATGCTCTAGAAATGACCATAAGTAACTTTTTTAAGATGAAACTCGCGCCTTTTGACCTTTACAGGAGTACGCACCCATCCCTTGACTTACAAAGAGTACAAGTACATAGGTACAATGAACTTGGGATGCATACATGCAGGCAAGGTAGAGAGAACCTGCGTACCCAGAGATAAACATGATTTTTAATGACTTTCTCTCTTTCTTGAAGTTTGACATGGAGAGCAGAGGTACAAGGCTTGACAAGGAGGATAATATGACTGTTGATGGAGCCATACTAACTGCAAATAGTCATGGTGACAAATTTTAGTGTAACATGGAGAACATCATGAAGTAGAGCACGGAGGCGCCAGCAACAACATTAGAGCCATGAAAATGGTTGCATAGTGTGGAGAAGATCGGATTTCTTCATCTGTTGTGGATACCACACTTTCATCGCACGCCCATCACCATTTTCATCATCAGGCAACTGCTTTGTTTGGTGCATGATGGGTACTTATGGCTGGAGGAGCCTATTCCGATCACAACGGCTCTCATCCATAAAATTTCTCGACTTCCCTATAAGGGAAGGGACCCCGTGATGATAGTAGGAAAAAGCGGCAATTTGGCCCTCGCGGAAGCCATGTAGGCCAAATACAAGCTAGAAAAGAAAAAGCGAGGTTATGCCATCACTAGTATCAAGGATAAAGGGGTGCACGTAGCCACCCAACTCCTGGCTGGCAAGGTAATGAGAAAATGCCATGCCGATGAAGTACTAGTGCCTGTGATTGCATTGGCCAAAAAATGCACAGAGGGGGTCCAATTCAACTAGGCCAAGTTCCTCTGTGAGGAATTCTTGATGAACTGCAAGGAATCTTAGGAACAGGGTAAGACCTTCCACTATGCATGGTTGCTCTTGTCCATTTTGCTTGTAGCAGGAGAACTTCCAGAGGACAGTCAGTTCCTGAGCATTGAGCATGACTTACCAAAGGCTGCGAAGTATATGTCGCTCTGGGCTACCAAGGACACAAAGCGGATTCACAATACAAAGATCTTTTGGGTGCTCATGGAGGTGAGCATCTAGATGTGGATTAATAGGAGGCCACGCCTGTCCCCCACAGTGCACAACACTCTACAGAGTTTCGTAGCCTTCAAAGTGGACATGCATAATATCTACATCAGGGCGCGGAAAGATCCAACGTAGCAGTGGACCAAGCTCCCCTTCATCACCACTGATGATGAAATTTTTAGAGTATTAGAGACATGGCCTCCGGAGTGGCATGCCCCAGACTTAGCAAAATGGGAAAAGGTGGCAACCCAAAAAAGGAAGGAGGAGGCCAAGTTGCATGTCAAGAAGCTGGCCGAGAAGAGGCATAATGAAAAAGCAGCAGTAGAGGTAAGGACACTCCACGACGCAGTACAGGTAACCGCGGAGCAGACAAAGGCCATCGAAGTAGTAGCAACAATGCAGATAGCCGAGGCCACAACAATACAGGCAAAGAAGGGCCAAGAATTGTCTACAAGATAGGAGGCATAGGACACCAACCTTGTGGAAGAGGGTACGGAACCAGGCATGACTTCCACCCAACTCAAAAGGTCACACATCACAGAGAGATTGGGTCCATGAAGAAAGGTCAAAGCCTCCAAATTGATCATCGACCCAATCACATTAATGGAAGTTGACCTCTACGACATTGGCGAGATGGTTCGCGATGTCACTAAGGAAGTGCTCCAAGAAGTCATGATGAAGTAGCAGACTGTGTTGGGGGCCCTAAGGGCACAGTTGTAGGAACTACAGGTGCGGCCCCCACAAGAAGGGACCGTAGCCACCTACACCGCAGCAGACACATCAATAGCAGAACAAATGCTATGCGTGAGGATATCCAATACCATAGTGCTATCGGAAGGGGCACTAACAACAGAGAATGAGATCGACAGAGCTGTGGTTGGTAGGATCAAGGGACTTGGCCTTAACTTGGCTACCCTTCTGCGAGACACATTTTACCAACTGCAGGATGGAGTAACCCTAGAAATCCACGCTAGGGAGTGCTGGGCGATACAGGTGCTAAGTGAGCAAAAAATCAACATCAAACAACTCAGCCTGCAGTGTGACGAACTGGTGTCATAGAACTAGTAGTTAGTCTAGATAGTTGATGAAGCATGTCGGCGTGTCCTAGATTTGTCCATCATCGTGGACCTACCAACAGAAGTGTGGATCCACTATTTGGAAAGTGGAGTGTGAAATACGTGCGAGGAAACAATGCGAGTGTAGCTAGATCCAAATCTCCAGATTGTTGAGTTGTGGCTGAAGGCGCCAACTTCCACTCCCCCAGAAGTTAGAGAACAACACATTAGCTCTATCCAAACAGGGTTGGAAGAAATCGGATGGATAGTGCAGGACTGTACCGGTATGTTGGACTAAGCCTTTGGCATCCTCACATCCTTGCAGGAGGACCCCAACATACAGCACCTGGAAATAGAGGAGCACGAACTTCAGGAGCAGTATGACAGTGTCTGAGGAACTACGCAAACAATCGACCTCACTTAATGGCTCGCAAAGATGCAGCAAGCAGGGGCACTGAAAGATCAGGTGGATGCTGCAAGACAGAAAGAGGCACTTCTCAAAGCTCGTGTCCAACCATGGATTAACAAGGCCTTCACCATCACGGAAGATATCGAGGGCAAGGTTGCACAGATGCAGGGGTTCTATGCACTAAGACAGGGATTTGATCCTCACAAAGAAGTATTGGAAGAGCGCATGTAGCAGGTTCAGAAAACCACAGAACAGTGCGCTGCGGACCTCCAAGCAACACAAGACCAGTTGGAGGGACTCTGCACCAAGATCGCTACGCCAACAGAGTGACTCGAGACAAGTCATGATTTTTGTGTTGGGGGCCTATTGGGCATTGGATCCCTCCACAACATGTTTTGGGGCTCAAATCCCAAGTTTTGGTCAAATGTACTATAAGAATCCCCGAATTGCAGGCGCGGAGCGCAAAGTATAGGTTGAGTCATAGGGTTATCCACCATAAGTTTTGTAATGTAAGGTAATGTCATGTTGGCCTACCCATGGTTTGTGAACCATGGGATTGTATAAATAGAGCGAGGCTCTAAGTTGTAAAGATAGCTAAGTACCAAACTGAAGATAGATGAATACGAATGGTTTGAGCATAGAGTAAGAGTCTAAGTGTATTGGGTCATAGTAGTAGGAAGAGGCTTTGCATTTGAGTGCATAGAGGCCTAGTAGAGTCTGTAGTTGAGTGCGTGGACCCCTGCAGCTGAGTAAGCAGGGCGGTGTTGCGTCTGTAACCTTGAATGAAGAATAATAAAGAGCAGTTGATTCCAATTTATGTGTATCTACTTTGTATTACGTTCTATGCATTTATACTGTTTTTCTTATCGCGCGCACTTATGTGAATGATGAATATACTATTAAATATCACTAGACTTACATAGATAATTTAAGTAATCAGATAATAACTAGTTAATAGTAAGGAACGTGGATAATAATACAGATCACACCCCAAATAGGGATGTGCAAAGGTAGCATCACAAGTTGCGAAGGACTAATAGATGCGTGTAGTGACATGCATCCAAGGTCAAATTGTGGACCGGCAGAGCTCATCAGACTTCCCTAGGGTGCAGAAACCTTGTTCTAGCACCTGCGCATACTACTTTGGGTGAGACATTAGTCTGCGCTCTGCGGAATATTTCCGAAAGGGCCAGTAGTACCAGGATTTGTTTTCCTAAATCACTTTTGTACCTAGGTCAGGCCCCACTAAGCCAACAACGATCTTAAATATGGTACATTCCATGATGTTTATCAAGAATGTTAAATTGATGTTTTGGGTTGATGCAATTCTATGTGTTATTTATATAAAGAATACGTGACCATATAATGCTATAAAAAACAAGAATCCCTATGAAATGTGGTATGGCCACATTCCTTCAGTGAGGCATCTCAGAGTTTTTGGTTCCACCTATTATGCCTTGATACCTAACGAACAAAGAAACAAACTCGGTGTAAGGAGTCACAATTGTATCTTCTTGCAGTACTCAAATACCTCTGAAGCATACCGTCTTTATGATGAGGTTAATAAGAAGTTTATAATATCTAGAGATGTGATATTTATTGAATCTTCCAAGGTTGACAATGTTGTTCAGTAGTAGCTTGATCAATTGAATAGATTTAGACATGCAAATTCTTTTGAATAATTTGATAATGAAATTCCACATCTTGAAGGGGAGATTCCTATACTCGATCAATATGTGGAATATTATTCTAAAGCACTCTATCCCCCACATGATGCTCCAACCATTTATGACACTTTGACTGATGTGATTGACAAAATTAGGAGACTAAAACTTGATTTAGCCCCATCTCAGTCAATCGAGCAGCCTGAGCCATCTCAGAAAGGCCCTCCAAAATGGATGAAAAATACACTTGAAAGTGTTTGTCTTGATGAGTTTGGAAAGATAGGAACAACAGGCTTAGCCAGAAAAAATAGAGGTGATGTAGAAGATTTTGATTCACCTGTTGATATGGATGTTTCTTATGATTGGGAACTGAATTTTTCTACATATTTTGAACCAACTTCCTTTAAAGAATCCACTTCTCGTGATGAATGGAAAGAAGTGATGTAAAAAGAATATGATACCTTGATAAAGAATGGCACCTGGAAGCTGGTTGATCCTCCACTGGAAACCAAACCAATAGGCTACAAGTGGATCTTCAAGAAGAAGCATAAAGCAGATGGCTCACTTGACAAGCAAAAAGTCAGGCTTATGGAAAAGGGTTTTTCACATAACAAAGGGGTTGACTATGAGGATACTTTGTCCCCACAAGAAAATGGGCTACCATATGGACTCTATTTGCCTTGGCAGCATAGTATGGTTGGAAAGTCCATCAAATGGATGTAAAAACTACTTTCTCGAATGGATATCTAAAAGAGAATGTCTTTATGTCCCAACCAGAAGGATTTATTGTGAAGGGCCAGGAACATAAAATATAAAATCTTGTAAAATCCATGTATGACCTCAAGCAAGTACCGCGACCCTGGTATGAGAACTTAACTGAGCATCTTCTGAAACTCAACTTAAAACATTATGATCTTGATGATGCAACTTTATTTGCCAAGAAAGTTGGTAAAACAATTGTATATATTGTGGTGTATGTAGATGATGTTTTGATGACAGGGAACAATGAGAGCTACATTACATCCATAAATAAGGAATTAAGGAAAGGTTTTGAAATGAAATATTTGGGCTATATTCACTACTATCTTGGTATTGAAGTAACTCAACATCCTAAGTTTATATTCCTATCTCAGAAGAAGTACATTGGATATCTGTTCAAAAGGTTTGAATGATTGAGTGCAATCCTTTGACTACACCAATAGAACAGAACTTAAAGCTCACATCTACTTAAGGAAACTAATTTGAGGATGCAATAAAGTATGGACAACTTGTAGGAAGTCTCAACTACCTGACTACTACCAGACCAAACATTTCATTTACTACTTGAATTCTCTCCAAGTTTATGCAAAAGCCTTGTAAGGGTCATTGGTTTGCTACAAAAAGAGTTCTAAAGTACCTGAAGGGAACTCAAGATTTTGGACTTAAGTATACATAGGTGGGCGACTCTAGCTTGATTGGATACTCTGATTTAGACTTTTATGGAGATACAAAAATTGGGGTATCTACTTCAGGTTATGTTATGAATTTTTTATCAGTAGTTGTCTCTTGGAGGTCACACAAACAATTAGTTCCAACGGACTCCACAACTGAGGCAAAATATGTGGGAGCAAATGAAGCCACAAGGAAAATTGTGTGGCTTGGGAAAATTTGGAATATTTGCAGGAGAAACAAGTGCATTCAAATCCTCTCTTGATTGGCAATACTTTTGCAATAATGTTGTCCAAGAAACCAAATTTCCACGATTGAACAAAGGACATAAATACAAAATACCATTTTATTCGACATCTTGATGAGGCCAAGACAATCGACCTACACCATTGTTCCACAAATGAGCATATCACATACATCTTTACCAAAGTGCTTGGAAGAGAAAAGTTTGAAATATTTAGAATAATGCTTGAACTTATGAACATCCCTTCATATTAAGGGGGGGAATGTTGACACATGATCTTTGGGATTAGGTAAATCCATGTAAATATTGTAAATAATAAAATAAATGGAATTGAAAGACGAAGAGAGATTGGGAGATGAAACCCAATAGCCTCCCTCTTCATGTATATATTCATGTTCCATGTTAATGAAAAAAAAAAAGTTGTGGAGTTACCTCTTAGTCTGACAATTAAGTTTTTATGGCAATTTCAAAATGAATTTCTCCCTTATTTTTTTTCATAGAGATAAATTATTTAAGAATCTAAAATACTCTCTTAAAGTCTAGTAAACCATTATAAACATGAATCATTATTATATAAATTTATTTAAATATGATATAGATATTATAATTTTTTTTGTAAGTAAAATGTATTTATAAGTTTCTCAAATTAGATGCTTCTGTGATTCATGAGATAATGATTAAGATCTTCCGGAAAATCACATGAAGGATTATTGATCGGTGCATTTCGAACCTCAATCTAGGTTCATCATTAGGACTAGGCCGAGGAGAAAGATCAACAGATTGCTAAAATATATATCAGAGACTGATCGTTGCATCTATGTGAATCCTGTGAATACACGTCATCCTAGTTACCCACATAGTGAACGTACTTATGGAGTATTTTGACGAAGAAATTAGTTCTTATATCATGTTGCAATTTAAGGGTGACAACAACGGTTCATATTCTCACCTGTGTCTAAGCACCCACTGCAGACTCATGGCCTTCAGCAACAACCTTCACTACCAAGGTTGAATAGGATACACAACCACCTTACCTTCATTCATTTCAAAGCTTTCCAATGTCAAAAACTAAAAGTTCAAAGTTAGGATATTTTCTTATGGATGAACCATTTTCACAAACTTAAGATGCCGATGATCCCTGAGCACACATCAGTTGTACTTTTTATTAGAGATTGATATGGTCGTTTGTACCTTTTAGTGTACTTTGTCTTAGAAGTTTTGATTTTTTTATTTTTTTAATAAATTGGGGTGTATTTTGATCTGTGGAGGTTTTTTCAATTTTTTTGCTTTAATTTGAGTTGTATTATGGATTTTTTTTAATTGTTAAATTGATTTATATATTCAAAAATATATTTTAAATAATATTAATTTTTAAGTCAAGAGGCTCAATCTACAATCTAGTATGAGGGGATGTGTAAGTTTGTAAATATGTCCTTTTCTTTTAAAATAAAAATTAAAAACTATGTTCTAAATAGAAAAATAATTTCCCTTTATCATAAAAAAATGAACATGTTGTAAAGTAATTAAAAGTAAAAAAAATGAATATGTTGTAAAAGAATTAGAATAAAAAATGTGTCAGTAAGCTATTTAAATCTTAGATTTAAAAAAAAAAATCAAGTGATTAAATAAACTATTTGAAAATCTATGTTAACTAATTTAAGTTGAAATAAAATATTTTAATTTATATATAAAAAAATATTCAATGTGAGTTATTAATAAAATATTTTGACATATACTAAAAAATACATTAATAATAAAAATACCATTAATTTGGATGTACATGTTTTGTAAAATATTTTAATGTCAATATCATTTAAAAAAAATATGTATATATCATTAAAAAAATTAATTTTTATGGTTAAAATGTTTATTTGGTTATCGATACACTCTATTTAGCAGTTAAAAATACAATTTAAATCTAAGACTTTTGTGATCCATTTTGTAAATAAACGTCTTTCGGATTCCTCACATCATTAAGATTTAATTGAGTTTCCAATCAACTAATGTGGTTCATCTTAAAATAGATCTATATAAATATATTTTAAACCATAAAACATTAAAATCTTGAAAAAAACATTTGATAGGGATTACCACCATTCACTGAGTACGTGGAATTGACATTATAGGTAGCACTAGTGGTACCACATGGATGAAACAGAGTTATTTTAATGTATAGTGCTTTGATTCGTAATGTAAAACCATGAGATTGATGCAAGTTGTTTGTCAAGTTAAGAGTATACACCTTTAAATAAGAGTATATAGATAACAGTATATAATGTAAAACCATGAGTTTCATGCAAGTTGTTTCTCAAGTTATATATATATATATCTATCTATCTATCTATATATATATATATATATATATATATATATATATATATATATATAATATATATATATATAGTTTAATAATATATTTAAATTGAAGTTATATTTTTTATAAAATGGTATAGTCTAATTATATAAATCAAATAACTAGTAATTTAATAGACATTAATTTATAAGAAGCATTAAAAACGTCTCACATTATGGAAATTAAAATACATTATAAAAATTATCTAAATAATAATTTTATATTAAATTATTATTATTATTAAAGAAATCAAAATTGCACATCACACATAGATATTGTTTTTATTACATTTCAAAACTAAAAATGCATCACACATATATAGTGCTTATGACGTCCAACAAATTTTAAACTAAGGGATTGTTTGTTGAGAAAATATATCAACAATCCAATTCAACACTATTCTATTGTAAGCATTAATTATAAGTCTAAGTCCCTCCCTTAATGCTTACATTACAAAATTAACATTACAAAGATCAATATCAAAATCAAAAATTACAACACAAATGTTTGTCTAATACTAGTATGGTATTCATCAGAAGTTATACCCACACCAGAATCTCTTGGGTTGCACTCTTTCTCTACCACCACTTCGTGCTTACCACATGACCCATTTAAGACAGAATTGCCTCTAACCATCATTGATATACTTGTATGATAAAATATAAATCAGCTCGCTGGGGCTTTTGCAAGAAAAGTGATCAATTAACTAAACCACTCTATGAGAATACCACCGTTTATTCGATATTTCACCTTTGGCTATCCGTCAATTTCTAGGACGACAGTCTAGAAACTAGATGTGTTTAGAAATTGACCATACAACTTGACTTGTCTAACACACAAGGATCTCATACTATAAGCAATAGCCTGTATTCAAGGGTTTTCAAGAGTCAAGAACAACAAATTGTAATAGATTGTAAACACAATCAAACTAATGATGTGTTGAAGGGTTTCTGAGTGCCAAGCACCACTAATTTGAATTATGTTACATTGTTCAATGATCAGTTCCACACTTTCAATTTACAAACCAAAAAATATATATAACTGGAAAAAAAAAAACAAAAAAACAAAAAAAAAACAAAATTATGAAATTCTATAGAGACAACCACATTTCCTACACCTATGCATTCTATCTAAGTACAACTTGGTCATATCCTTAAATTTGTGGCTTCACTTTGGCAGTATGGAATATGCAGGCTCAATCACATAAATATGGAATTGTTCCAATTAGCTCTCAACAATATATAAAACTATAAGTATACCATTGACAAAATAACTTGAACTAATATCCTAGAGCCATTGACTCAACCATTGCATGTTAACTACACTGTTAACAATGACTTGAAAAAAATTGCAATAAGTATCCCAAGATTCAACTCGGTCCTTCAGATTTGGGGACAACCTCGGATAAAGATAGCGAAACCATATTTCTCTGTAAAGAAAACAAAATACATGATTGTTATTAGTGAATGGAGAAATGGCCTTCACCAAGGGCCACAAAGATTCCTTGAACATTTTCTCTCTCACTTATGGAAACTATCCTCAGACATCATGTTAAAGGAGCTTAGAAGCAAGGCATAACAAAGAGATTGAGAGACGAAGAGAAAAAAGACAGAAGAGAAGTGCTAGATCTGTTTTGTTACAAATGAAGCATACCACTGCTAAAACAATTAAATTTGTAGGGAGGAGGAGGGGGGAATTCCTCAACATCCACACAAAACACTCTCAATAGTTTGCCAATGTAAGTCGCCTCATAGGCATTTTTTTCCATCACAGGGATTTTATTACAAGAGAAAGATTCATTGAAAGTAGTTGCTGAGAACTTGCATGTAAGTGGTCACTCAAATATGTCCTTGGACTATTCATATAGGAAAATGTAATACTATATCGATCAAGTGGACAATACCATACAATTAGAAGGATCATTCTAAGGCTTATGTTCAACTAAATTTTAGTTGTGGTCAGTCTTCATCCACATGGGTAGATCGATCTTGTTAGGAGTGCTCGACTTTGTATGTGGGTTCTTTGTTTCACATTGATGATTGTTCAACACAAGGATAACATGCCACAACAACAACAAAGAACTCATCCCTTCATCTTCATGTAGACATTTTCAGATCATAGAGAAGAAGTAACATTCATTGTTGTCAATCATAGTATAGGAGAAATCCTTAACTTTCACAATTCTCTTTCACTCATAGCTAACCAAAATCCACACACAATTAAAATATTCATACAAAACACTGACATATCTACACTAACCTATTATTACAATAAATTACCATCACATTTCTCACATATTCCTTGCCCCTCCCATGAGGGACTTAAGCTCAAAAGGGACTTAATATGAAGAAAGAAATCAAAGATGCACACCACACAAAAGTGATATTGGCCTATTACATTTTAAAGAAAAAAATGCATTGCACATATATAGTGCTTATGAGATCCAATAAATGCTAAACTAAAAGTTTTTTTTGTTGAGAAAATATCTCAACAAACCAATCCAACAATATTCTACTGTAAGCCTAATTCTAAGTATTATAAAAAAATATATATATGAGTTAAATAATTTTCCTAACCATAAATATTCATGCCAACTTTATCATGGAAATATTCTTAACAATATTCTTAACTTGTAAATGGCTTTTGTTATAATACCATGGGCTTATACCATGGATTATTAATACCATACCAATATGACATTTTCAATATTTCAACCTATTCCTTAGAGGTTAAATCTCCACCATCCACCTAATAATAATGATAATTAAAATAAATTTCTAGAAGGTCTGTTCTAAATATATGTGCCTCTTGACATAATTAATTAATTTTTTGAATATATAAAGAGAGAAAATCTAGTAACATTTTGAAAGTGAAATATCATTTTCTCTAGAATAATATAGTAAATTTAAAATTAATATTTTGAAAGTAAAGTGACATACTTAATATTTGTTATAAAATTTGTTAAGATTAATGTAGCTATATAAATTAATTGGATAGTTAATGTTAATAGGAAACAATCCATGATAAGTATCATAGAACTTACTTCATGATACATCTCAGGTTGCTAAAAATTGGAAAAAAAAATCCTAAAAATCAACTACTTTAATAAATTTATTTTAAAATATTTTTTTTATCATCTGCGGGTTGTAGCATAATTGGAAAAAAGCATTTTTGTGAGCCTTTATGTATCCAAGTGACTAGAATTTCAATCCATTCGAACATGTCTCACCAGTCGAACCTACAAAAAAAAATTACTTATCGTATTTTAATTGTCATTGCATGAGGTAATACAAGTTCCTACTAGGGTTACGTGAAATATATGCATCCTTTGTTGTAATTGAATGGAAGCCCGATGGGGGGGAAGAGGAGACCCCTCATTCAATATATTGTTGCTGGTGACTCTTCTCATCAACAACCATGCAATCCTAATAGTCAACCTTCCTTTTTTCAAGTAACAGGCTCGACAACATATCACCATATTCCACGTCCATCATCAAGTGTTCCCCTGAACCACAAGTAAATGCTAATAAAAAAGAAGAACCATGGGAGTCTCAGGCTGAGGAAGCTATATTATTAGAGATCCTTGTGGATAAACTAGGATCAACAATAGAGCACATGAAGGAGAAAGTGATTATAAGCAAATTTATAGGTCCTTGGCCATTAGAGAAGACCCTCCTCAATTACCTTCAGAAAAACTGGACAATTAAGGGTGAAGATCAACTAAAATTAGGATCTAGAGGATTCTTCACCATTATATTCAATAACATCACAGACCGGGATAACATATTGCAAGGAAGGTCATATTTTAAGAACTTTGCCACAATTTTCATGAAACCCTTGGTTCCACTCTTTAACCCAAAAATGGAGGACTTCTCCTACCTCCCAGTATGGATCAGGGTTTATTCCTTTCTGTAAGAATACAGGGATGCTAAAATCCTAGAATAGGTTGATAATAATCTTGGGAAATTTGTCAAGTTATATGACATCACAAAACACAGTAGATATACCTTCTATGTTAGGTTGTGTGTTTATATGGATTTAACAAAACCTCTTCCAACATCGATTCATCTCAGTTGTGAGGAAATTATTTGGGAACAATCAATCCTTTATGAGAAAATCCCTTTCTGTTGTAGACATTCATGCATACGAGAATCTCTTCAAATATTCCCTAAGAAACCCTCTGCCCCAAATACGGCACAACCTTCGAATGTTCAGTCAGTGAATAGAAATGGCTTCACCATTATTGCATGTTAAAAGAAAGAAACCAAGAATAAAGGGTTTCCTTGTTCATCTCAAGAATGATAAGGGTTGAATAGTTTCTCTATCCCTTAGAAAGAAGATGAGGAAAGATCCCATGACTAGAGGGAACCAGAATATGAGAAGTCTTTAAATCATGCTTCAAAAGTTGACCCTCCACTCTCAGATACATCACCGGCTCTAAAGACTCCTAATGAAGAAATTCCAACCCCCATGGAAAAGGAACACATACCAGATTCAGAACTACAAGATATGGACCTCTAACAAAATATTAAGGATTGGAAAAACAAGGATCCAACAACCATCCCTAATGACCAGATCCAACTTATAAAAAAGAGAATATCTTCATTATCAAGATGCGCTTCTTCAAAAATCATATGCTAAATGTACTTCTCCTTCATTCTCTCCCTCATTTTCCATGCAAGGGATAAAAATAAATTATCTTCTAGATACTTCTCTCACTCTTAAGGAGCCAAAGAAAAAGGGCCACAAAAAAATAACCAACTCCTTCAAGATCTTGGGGAATTTTTGGTTAATTCAGGTCATGTACCCCCAATGACTTCCCTTTTTCCCTCCATTACCAAATCTATATAATGAATATCATCTCTTCAAATGTGAGAGAATTAAATGGAAAATATAAATTTTGTATCCTTAAGAATGACATCTCTAAAGAAAGTCTAGACATTTTGCTTCTGCAAGAAACAAAATTCACCCATCAGCACCTCTCCAAGATTATCATCTCTTTTTGGAAGCACTGCGATTTCCTCTCCCAATGTGTCTGATCCAAATTGGATCTTAGAATAGTCTCTAAGTTTTCATGAACTCTATAAAATTCATGCCAAAGTTTCAAAGTCTTATAAAAATCAAGATTATCAGAGATATCCTTGTAATAGCTGCAATTTGTGATCAGTGCGAAGCAACAAGGACCGTCAGTCAAGCACACAGACCATTGGCCCATGGTAATGCACACTATCACAAATTAGCAAAACCAGAGGCTAGTTCAGGAAATCAGTGTAGTTTCTGATATGCGATTAACAACAAGTTGATAATCACATATCGCAGGGAAAACCCCTCAAAGAAGGAAAGGGTTGAAAACACCTGGACTCAAAAAATCATAAAATACAATAGATATCGCTCTGATTCCATCAGAAGTGGGGTCCCACAAAAACTGGCAAAATATTGGAGGGGCTTCAAGTGGTAAGCGGTTTCAGCCGAGTTCTGCCCGATGCCACACAATGATCACCACACGTCCTGGTGGGGAGAGAGAACACTGCTCACATTGGATAGGTAAATGTCATGTGACTTAGCTACTTGATATGAACAATGACCGTAGGATCTAGGGCCCCCAGATCAATGGCGAAGATGCGTTCCAATGGGTGACCAGACCTAATGAGGTAAACAGACAAAGTTGTATAGAATTTGAATTTTGATATGGACAATGCGTTGGCAGAAGGTCGTGTTTCACGGGCATTATTGAAGTAACAGAATAAATAGCCATGTCCAAGAGAACTGACACTCATCTGTTACGGAATAGGTGGCCACCTCCCTGTCAAGTGTTATACAGTGAATGATGATGCAGGACAAGAGAATTCGAATAGACAGAGACAGGGGAACCAGAAATTTGGGAAGCGGAAACGAACAGTCAAAAAGCAGCTTGCCTTAAAGACACGAACTGACAGAGAGAGCAGCAAGCAGTAAAGAAAAAAGTGAGTTAAGAAAACTAAGACCAGAGAACAGAGAGAAGAAGTCGCGCTGACTTGAAGAAGCAAACGCAGCATCGAGATAGAGACAGAGAGAGTCAAAGAGTTTGTGTACTCTAGAGAAGGCTTGAGAGGTTCAAGTGAACTCCTCTATATATGCCTGTCATGTATTGAGTCTTAAGTTGGACTCATACCATTGTGACTAGTAGAGGTCAAGAGTCAGTAAGGAGAGTCTCTGTACTCCAAAGACTTGGGGGATCCAAGTACAGTCTTGTTGAATTGTATCTATTGAGTGAGACTCAAATTGAGCTCACTATTGTAAAAACTCTGCTTTGAAAACATAATAGAGAGGCCAACACTGAAGGCTGGACTAGGAGACGTAGCCCAGGAGTATTGGGTGAACTCCTTATTAAACTTGTTTTCTTTATACATTTGCCTGTTGTGTTTTCATTAACTACTTCATTCGCTGTGTATTTCACAATCTTATCGATCTGTTGTGTAAAATAAGATAGACACATGCATGCACATGAGTCTATAATACCTTATTGTTTGTCTTAGATCAATTTCAGATCAAGTGGTATCAGAGCTATAGGTTTCTAAGGTTAGACAAGTTTATGTTGGATTTTGTTGTTGAATGCTAACTAGGACAAAGCTCAAATTAGGAGAAGGAGAATTGGTTGAAGCTAACCTAGAAATTGGAAGAGTCTACCCTAAGAGGAAAATGGAAAAAGAAAGTCCCTTGGAATCAGACTCCCAATTCATGGATAGTTTCATGACCATGAGAGCCATGGTAGAAGAAATGTATAGAGAAATTAAGAAAGGTAGAGATGAAGATTCATCAAACTCCAAACAAGATAAAGGAGAAGAAGAATCTCTCCTCCATGACCATTCTAAAGGCAAAGGGAAAGAAGAAAAGCTTCCCACATCTCCTAATAACCCTGAAAATAAAGAGAAAACATCTTTGATTAAATTAGATGTTAAATTTGATTTGCCGATATATGATGGAGAGTTGAACTTCGCATACATTTGATCTCAGTGATATAAACAGTCTCATAACTCGCTCGGTGATATAACTCGCTTATGAACTTCGCATACATTTGATCTCGGTGATATGATTCATTTGAACTTCGCATACATTTGATCTCGGTGATATAAACAGTCTCATAAAATCTCGCTCGTCTCAGATATTTGATCTCGGTATATATATACTCGCTCGGTGATATAACTCGCTTATGAACTCGGTTCCATTCTGGAAGGCGCATATATAAACTCGGTGAACTTCGGTCGATATACATTTGAACTCCGGTGAACTTCGGTCGACATACATTTGATACAGTTTCGGTGATATGATACATTTGAACGTCGGTCGATATACATTCGAACTCCGGTGAACTTCGGTCGACATACATTTGATACAGTTTCGGTGAACTTCGGTCGACATACATTTGATACAGTTTCGGTGATATGACACATTTGAACGTCGGTCAATATACATTTGAACTTCGGTGAACTTCGCATATATATATCTTCTGCGGTGATATGATTCATTTGAACTTCCGTCGATATACATTTGACCTTCGGTGAACTTCGCATATATATATCTTCTGCGGTGATATGATTCTTTTGAACTTCGCATACATTTGATACAGTTTCGGTGATATGATACATTTGAACTTCGCATATATTTGAACTTCGGTCGATATACATTCGAACTCCGATGAACTTCGCATATATATATCTTTTGTGGTGATATATACTTGAACTTCGGTGATATGATTCATTTGAACTTCGCATACATTTGATACAGTTTCAGTGATATATAAATAGCCTCCGGGATATATAAGCAGTCTTGGAAGATATATAAACAGTCTCGCCTCGGCAATATATAAACAGTTTCTTGGTTTCAAAGCTCGCAATCCAAAGCTTGGAGATCTTGGCTCGTACATCAGGTTCAGATATCAGGTGCACACATTCCTTATCTTTCTCTTTTTTAATACATATTTTTTCATATAATTTCAAGTATGAATACTTCACCACAGTTACCAAAGATTACAAAGGGCAAACCTAGCACAGTTACTCTACAAGGCCTCTATGAGTATATAGAGTCTTTAGAGAAACGCAGAGAAGAAAGAGAAGCCAAGTTACAAAAGGAGTTAGAAGCCGTGTTTGAAAACAAATTTGCATCTCTTGAAAACACTATCCAGAAACAAATAGAAAATAAAATAGAACTCCTGGAAAATAAAATGGAGGCAATAGAGACTAGATTGCATGTCATAGAAAAACAACACCAAGATACTAACCAACCACCCCAGCAAGGAGACGATGATACCTTAGAGGGTCTTAAAATGAAAGACATGATTAAAGAATTAGAAGAAAACGTTAATAGCCAACTCACCCTAAATAATGTGGTAGATAAGTTAGATATTAAACAAATTAAAGACGAAATGAAAAAATTAATAGAATTAGACCACGAACGTAACAAAAGGACCTTAAACCTTATAATCTTCGGTTTAAACGAGGAAGAAGATGAGGATACTTTAGCCTTAGTCCAGACAGAATTGCATAATAGATTACAAATTGAAACAGGGTGTCTCACAGAAGCAACAAGGTTGGGGAAATTAACCGAGAATAAGGGAAGATTAATCCGCATAAAGGTGAGCTCTACTGATCATAAGCACAACATACTTAGTAAAACCTCAAGTCTAAAATGAACGGGAATATTCATAAATGAGGATCTCATTCCAGAAGATCAAGCTGAATTAAGAAAGGAGGTTCAAAAGGTAAAAGAAGCTAGAAAGGAAGGAAAATGGGCAATAATCAGAAACAGAAAAGCCTTTATTCGGGACAAAAACCAAAAAGATAGTAATCAATAGCAACTAAACATGCTCCGGATCCTTTCTTGGAACTGTCGGGGCTTCCCATGGAACAAAGGCCCCAAGCTAAGTTGGATCTCAAATGCTGTTGATATTATTTTGCTTGTTGAAACTTGGGAGCACGAAGAATATAGGGTCCCTAACATAGATGGCTTTACGCTATGGTCTACATGGAACAAGCGATCCTCCCGTAGAGGCATTGGGGGAATAGCTTGTTACATTAAGAAGAACATTTCCCCCTATGTTAGGCTTTATAAAAACGACCCTCACAACCAATTTAGTTGGATAGAGATCAGAGACATTAATAATAAAAAGTCCTACATAGCAATATGTTATTTCCCCCCCATTAATATTAACTTCTATAAGAAGAAGAATCTAGATAAAACTAACCCTTACAATAGTTTAGAGAACGATATTTCCAGCCTAAGGAACGATGGTAATATCCTTTTAATAGGTGATTTCAATGCCCGAACTTCAAGCAATCAAGCTACCATTTTAAGCAATCGTTCCAACCCTAATCCTCTTTGGTTAGACGAAGACCCTACCCTGGCTAGTAGGTACAAAAGGAGCTCTGAATACCTCGGGGAAAATTTGTTTGGGTCAGAGCTTATCAAGCTCTATAGTGCTCAGGATCTCATAATTTGCAACGGTCAAAAAAAGTGGCCCAATTCCAGCAAGATGACTTGCATCCATGGACTTGGTAGCAGCGTAGTAGACTACGTTATTTCCAATCTTCCTTTATACAACGAAATGATAAACTTTGACATCTTAAATGACTACGATCCTGACTCCGATCATAGGCCTTTACTTATAACCCTCAATTTTGTCATGCACATAGTTCACACAGAAAACAATACTTACAACCAAAAGAACTTAATATTTGATAAAAATAAAAAGGACCTCTTTCTAAATATATTAAAAACTAATTTACCTCCTTTATCTAGTACAGATAACATAGAAGACCTATATCATAATTTTACTACAACCCTCTCATATTCTATTAAAAAGTTCTCAATTGAAGTCTCAAATAATAAAAGAAATAGCAAAACCAATCCTTGGTATGACAAGGATTGTAAAAATGCGAGGAGAGCAATTAAGGAAGTTGTTGATGATTCTCTTAAAATGGACAAGATAAGGATATACAAAGCCCTAATTAAAAGGAAAAAGAGGCAGTGCATTCATCAAAGACAGGAGTATCTCTTACACCTCTCTAAGGTAGCTCCTAAGAAATTTTGGAGGCAGATTCTGACCAGGAAGACTAAGGATAATAATAAAATTGCTCTTCACGATTGAATTCTTATCTTAAAAAGCTTTATGAATCTCCAAATGTCATGGATAATTTGGAAACCCTGCTCACAATGAAAGAAGTTTTCTCTTTAGAAGACATTAAGTTTGGGTTTAATCGCCTCGCTAATGGGAAAGCTAAGGACATTGAAAGTTACCAGGTGGAAATCTTAAAAATTGGAGGTCCTGTCCTCATCCCCACATCCACAAGCTTTTCAATCAAGCAGTCAAGCAAGGGTTCCCTAAACCTTGGACTGAGAGCCTCATTATCCCTATTTTTAAAAGTGGGGATACAAATAACCCCTCTAATTATCGGACAATTATGATCAGCCCTCTCTTAGCCAAATTATATGGTAGTATTCTGGAAAAAAAGTTAAGCATATGGCTTGAAAGTGAAGGTAAGCGGGCTAAAGGCCAAGCAGGTTTCAGAAGGCATCACTCAACAACAGACCACCTTGTTACGCTAAGGATCATTGCGGAGGAATGTCGTAATGATAAATCCAATTTATTTTGCTGCTTTGTAGACTTTAGAAAGGCCTTCGATACGGTTCCTAGATATAACCTTTGGAAGAGGTTAGAGGAGCTAAAGGTTCCTCTTGAGTTAAGAGCTGCTGCTATAAGGCTTTACGAGAATGTAATTGCCAAGCTAAAGAACAATGAGGGGTGGTCAAAAGATATTAAGTGTAACATCGGAGTTAAACAAGGTTGCCCGCTCTCCCCTACTCTATTTGGAATTTACATCGATAAGCTCGAAGGTTATTTAGAAGAAGCAGGATGTGGTGGCACAATCTTAGCTGGGATAGTCATTATCCTTCTTCTCTATGCTGACGATATTGTTCTTTTGGCAAGGTGCCCTTCTGATCTTGATAAGCAACTCAAGCTTCTTAAGGATTTCTGCTCTACCATGGGTATGACTGTAATACAGACAAAACAAAAGTTATGATTATCAAATCTAAGAAGGACACTTGCGCTAATTTTACGTATGACAATAATAACTTGGAGGAAGTGTATTCTTACAAGTACCTAGGAATTGATATCCATCACAAGCTCAACTGGAACCATAGCATTGAGAAAAGGATCAATGGGGGATGGAAAGCTTATTTTGGTCTTGAAAATAACTGTAAAACAACAAACCTCGTAATGTGGGATAAAAAGAAGTTCCTCTTTGAAACTTTAGTCACTCCCATTATCTTATATGGCTGTGAAGTTTGGGGCTACAGCATCTCCAGAGAATCATGGAGGAAGATTGAGCAAATCCAGAAGCGTTTATAACTTATAACCTAAAAATTAAAAGATACACCATATCCTATTCTCCTTATAGAAGCAGGTCTTTCTTCTATTGAGGGCCTAGCTATGCTCAGGTTTTTGATGTACAAGCACAAGCTCAATAACATAGACAATCATAGACTTCCTAAGCTAGCTTTAAATTCCAGCCAAAATCACCTAAGGCTTAACCGAGGATGGAATAAGGACACAAGGGCCTGGTTAAACTATTGGGAGGTCAATGAGAACGATGCTTTGCAAAACATAAATAACATTAAAGGTATTGTTACTTCTAAGTTCAAAGAGAAATTATGGTGTGAGAAAGATTTAGCATCTAAAAGAAAATTAAGTTATTATAAGAAGGTCATCAACCCCACCCTTGAAGATCAAAAGTATCTCTCTATTCTAACTAGCTCAAAAAAGAAAATTAATATAGCAAAGATTAGAACGAATTCTCATGAGCTCCATAGTGAAACTGGCCGGTGGGTAGTTCCTAAAACGCCATGGATAGAAAGGATTTGCCATATTTGCGAGAATAGGAGCATCGAGGATGAAAACCACTTCCTCTTAGAGTGCCCTGCATACAACCACATTAGATCTCAATTTCACAACCTTTGTTACAATACTGACCTTCCTAGCCTTTTACAATGCCAAAATTATAGTGAGCTCGGGAGGCTTCTCTCCAAGCTTTTTGAGCATAGGAATAAAATCTTAAATCAAAATAATTAATTTATCTTTTTTAGGTCCCATAGACCATTATTTGGTCTCAGCGGACATTAACCATCATCATCATCATCATCGTTTAATAAAATAAGTAAGATACTTAAGCTAGTTTAGGAATCTGCATGATACATTGCTTTAGTCACACAAAAGTACCTGAACCGCAGGTTAGGGCTACGTGAAGGCCAATTATACCCCTTCGTGGACATACTAAAGGGTAGAATAAAGGGCTAGATAGATAGAGCCCTAGAACTTAATGACCTGCGTGAAAGCAAGAATAGAAGGAACAAACTCACATCAAGACCATCTCAGGGTGCGGAAAATTGGTTCTAGCATCCCCCCATACTGCTTCGTGTGAAACTTCGGTCTGTGCTTCGCGGGCTAATGCCGAAAGGGCTAGTAGTGTAGGGACTTGTTTGGCTAACTAGCATTGAACCTGGGTCAAGCCCCACCAAGCCAAGAAATGGTTCCATTGTTGGGACCAGAATCTGCATAAGAGATGTGTGATGTCATATCACTGGAATCCAACTAAGAAAGAGATCAGAGACTGGTTGGATAGGAAGATCCACGAATTCACAGCGCAGGAGAACAGAAATCCATGACTAACCAAGGAATAGTGGTTGGACAGTTACCTATATATAGAAATCCATGAGATCTTTTTCTGTTCCTTTCCGGTTGAGCTATATGAGTGGATCACGAAGCTAGCAGATAGCCAAGGAAGGTGGAGACTTGACGGTCCTATTGTTTGGACCTTGAAGTTAGTACAGAGATTGGAAGACTCTGAGGATAAGATCACCCCCCCTATCGATCATTGGCTCGATCACGTCATAGGAGGATTTGTGACTGAATTCGTAGTCGATACCTTAGTCAGCTACAACAAGGTGGAGCGGCGCTTTTTCAAAGGACCGCGAGGTAAGGCCTTGAAGTCTTTGAATACTTATATTAAGATGTTATTGTGAAAAAAATGGGTTATGCAGCTACCTTGATGTTCAGAGCTACGCGAAGAAGAAATAATTATAGGAACGAAGGAAGAAAGGGTCCTGAATATAGTCCATTGATTTCACCTCCATTGGGTGACGAAGAGGGAGTAGCATAGGTTTCTCCACAAAGTGTTATCCAGTTAATAATACAAGGATTCCCATGACTTCCACCTGCACCCAAACCACCTCCAACTTCACCACCATCACCTGCTACTTCACCCATATTGCCTCCACCTCCATTGCAGTTCAATGTGACAAATTCAGTAAATTTGTCATTGTTCAAACGCTTGGGAAATGAAGACCCGAACCAATTTTGGTTCGTCCTGAAAGTTGTATAGGAAGATCAAGGCGTTACATAAGATCACATGAAGAAGGAAACACTGGTTACTGCTCTGCAGGATCACGTACTAACCCAGTACATTAAATACTATAATGATAACCTAAACATTGGAGTGGCGGACATCTAGACCATGCTAAATAAAGAATTCAGTAGGCCTAAATTTGAGGCACAGTCGATTGTAGGGTTCAAGGAAATCGAGATGAAACCAAGCAAGACCCCTTGGGAATTATATCATAGGTTGAAGTGTAAAATCTGTGAAGCTAATATGAACTTAATGGATGGACAACACCGTGAATGGTTCGTGGCTTCACTCCTGTCACACCTAAGGGTTGCGTTGTCACAACAGAAGATAACAACTCAGGCATAGGCCTTGGATATTGTAATGAGACTGCATGAAACACTGATGCAGGATCCAAATATGGGGGTTTAGTAGATCCATGCGCAGTTGTAAAATATTTACATTTAAATGCAAAGATTGAAGCACGACATAACAGATCAACCAGAGGTGCACGAAGAGGTATGGTGCCTGAAATGAAAGGTTTGGGGGCATGACAAAGACCATTGCCCGGTCTTTGCGAACTATATTACAAGAGGAGGATTGATGCCTTTGAGGCCAAAGACCCAAGCAGGATCAAGCGTGGGACCTGCGTTGTGGTGCGCTATATGTCACGTAGCAGGAAAACATACGACAGATAACTGTCATTTGCTGCAGAAGATTGTACAAACTCCATAACAACTGTTCTGCAACTTCCTTAGGTCGGTAGGCCATGATGAGCGCAACTGTAGAAGTTATGAATTGATGATGGATAGAAAACCCGCCTATAGGGTTCTAGTCGAGATGCGACCCCCTGACCAGAGCGCAGGGATGATGCGAACAGGCTTTCAGGGGTGTGGACAAGGTTGAGCCAGAGGAGGACCTGGCAGAGGTCAGGGATAGCTCATTTGCTACAATTGCAAAGGACTAGGACACTGTGCCCACGATTGCACTAACCCAACACGTCCGTCATGCAAATATTGCACTCTGTTTGATCATGAGACAGAAGATTGTCCTACGTTGATAGCAAGGATACGTGACAAAGGGGTGCTACTACCTCAGCCGACTCAAAACCTGTAGATGATGAGGTCTGAGCCTCGTAAAGAGGATCCGAATGTGAATATAGTACTCCAAAGTGGAATTGCAACAGGGGATGATAAGGGGAAATAACCCAAAGACAACGCATGGGTTCGCAAAGCTTCGACGAAGGAGGCTGAATTGGATTTCGAGCACGCACATGAAACGTCCATGCAAGCAAAGAAGAGATTCGTTGAGGCCTCCACCTTGGGGAGAAAAAATAAGCCTGATCAGGAGATGGACCCTCCTATGCTTACAACCTTCCTAGAGACCTACATGAAGTTGTTGCACGATAGCAAGGCTATAAAAGGATTACAATAGCTTATAAATAGATGCATTGGAAACACTTCGGGGTAACCACATGTGGTATGAAAGATTTGTAAGCATAAAACAAGGATAGGATGAGAGATGATGCTAACCGCGCACATAGAAGAGTATGAGATGGATCAGGTTTTTTTCGACCTAGGGTCAGATGCAAACGTCCTACCGAAGCAGATGTGGGAACAGATGGGAAGACCCACACTGCAGTGGTCTTTGATTTAGTTAAGGATGGAAAATCAATAGAAGATCATCCCCGTGGGGTGGCTACAAGGGGTGACTATAGATATTGAGGGTGCGAGCGCACTAGCTGACTTCGAGATTGTGGATGACAGCAACCCCTACCCTGTGCTCCTTGGCATTGATTGGGCTACTGATATGAACAAGGTAATCAACCTAAAGAAGCAAAATATGATATTTGAAAAGAAATTGCTCCGCGTAATAGTACCCCTAGATCCCACTGAAGGATCGTGCTATATTGAACCAATCTGTGATTATGAAAGCAATGATGATCTAGACTGTATCTATAAGATAACAACGTAAGACCAAGATTGGGTGAATCCAATAGTGGATGGAGAATTACATGGGATCGCAAGAGTTCCTACACCTCGGACTCTGATGAAGAATTAGAGCACTAGCAGAATCAGTTACGTGAAGTAACCACACTGAGTTGTAACATGCTAACCCGGTCGTCACGCTGTGTGTAGTCAGAGGTAAGAAATTTTCCCACTTATGATGGCTTGAATGATGTAGATATCTTTTTGGATGCATTCGACAGGGAGGTACCAAAGAAGCAGCGCTTCCAGGCTTTGGACTGGGCACTGCGCGCTACACCCGCAAGGTGGTGGGGTACGCACAAGGGTAGCTTTGAGGATTGGCATGGATTTAGGAGGATGGTGAGAACATGGTTTGGGAAGCCAAAGGTATGAATGACAGACAAGTATGATGGAAAGGATGATCCACGCGCGCACTTGGCCAAATAGACTCAGGCTTATGGAGCGAAGCCACAACCTGAATGGGTGCACTTGTTTTGTCACACCCTAGATGTGATCCCGATGAACTAGTACTTAGAAACATAGCTTCACCATGGTATAGGTGAATGGGATATTCTGTGTGTAGGGTTCATAATGACATTCAGCTTTGAAGACGAGTTTGACTGTATTGACGAAGTGCTACAAGAGGTGAAAGCAACAATCTTTAGGATACCACAGGATCCTTTGGACTTGATGCAACCCGATTGGACTACTCCACTGAGTCACGTGCTGGAATGCTATAATGTGACCACTGAGGAAGAAGATGAGGATCCGCGAAAGATTAACATCCCTAAAACAGAAGGTCACCACGAGGTTGAAGGACCACAAATTGAGAATCCTGATATAATCGCAGCGCTGAAAATAAAACAAGTAAATATTGGTATGGAGGCACAACCTGTGAAGGATTGCACAAGCGTAACTATTGTAAAGTTCCTCTTTGAGTATATCCTGATGTTATTTGGGTGTCCAAAGATTTTGATGAGTGATAGTGGTACGCACTTTCTCAATGAGAGGATCAATGTGCTGATGGAGGAATTTCAGGTATATCACCAAAAGAGCACACTTTATCACCCACAGGCTCATGGGACGGTGGAAGCATTCAATAAAGTGTTGGAGAATGCACTGACCAAGGTTTACAACCCTCAACAAAGTGATTGGGACTTGAGCATACCTGCAGTACTATGGGCCTATCAGACGACATGCAAGAAGTTGACTGGAAAAACACCCTTTAGGCTTGTATATGGTGTTGAAGCAGTAATGCCCATGGAATACATTGTGCCTAGTTTGTGCATAGCTGGCCGAGCTTGCGGAAGAGATATTTATAGCTAGATTTCACCAATAGGTCCAAAAGCAGCGAGAAAAAGCATGGCATGATTGGCACACTAAGCTGCGCACTTTAAGGTAAATGACCTGGTTTTGTTATATGATAGCAAGTTTGATAAATTTCCAGGAAAATTCAGAATGCCCTATGTCATTAAAGAGATTACCAATGGAGGAGTGGTACAACTGGTCAAATTGAATGGAGATCCCTTCCCAGAAAGGTGAATGGCAGTCGCTTGAAGCTATACACCGGCGGTCTGGCCATGTGACTATAGGAAGGTAGCACAGTCTTAGTGCTTGAGGCAACTGAAAGGAGGCCCAGGACTATAAGCTACACTGCCTGGGTTAGGGAGCAGCGCAATTGGAGGATTATGTGAAAGCAAGGAAGTGTCACAGGGCTTGCGGCAGCGTGAAGGGAACTGCGCTACCCAGGGAGAAATCACGCAGGTCAGTTGGAAAGTGACTGTTAAAGTCATTGTTCATGATTTGACGGTAGAAACATGGCTAAACAGAGTGGGCAGCCGACATTTAAGACGGAATTTATGGATTAGATCCTTGAAAATCTATTGCCAATCCAACATTAATGAACCAAATTTGGGGGGACCGATCAGATTTGAATTCAAAATTCCCTATAAATTACAGGTGGTTATCCAGCGAAAAGCACTTGGCACTTCAAGAATTGAGTTTTTGAGTTCTCAGGCGCACATGAACCGTCAGCTCTTCGAACTTCTGATAGCCAATTCAGTGTCTGAGACATTGCCGAAGGAGACACAGGAGTTCCTGTAGAACATCATGTCGACGCCACAGAAGCTATAGATACCGAAGCAGAGGAGTTGGTGCCAAAAATTCATATGGAGGTCGAAGAAGCTTCTCTCGAGGTTGTCGAAATATTAGCAGAAATCCCAAAATCACCAAGGATGCCGAGACCAAAGCCCACCCCAACCAAGGAAAGCGCAAAGGATAAGAAGGGAAAGAAACTTGCGATATTAATGTGCACATCATGAAGAAGAAACCCACCGAAGCCCACCACACTGGAGAAGGGCAAAGCCATCAATATAGAGTCGGAGGAGGAAGAAATTGGAGATATCTCGATGGATGATGAGGATGTGGCAGTAGATGTGGAGGAAGTTGAAGCCCAGGGTCCTGACCCTATCGGAAGATGGTCTCCCGCACAAGGGAAAGACCAACGTGCCAAAAGATATCAATGAGAGCAAGGTCCCCTTGTAAACCCCTCTGCCATCAAATGAAATTTTTTTTGAAGGACTGGCCTTAGGGCGGGTTGTTACAAGTCAATCTGGGGAAATTAATCCTGACTTCCAAGATCCATATTATTAGGGTCCATCAATCCTTAATTCAGTTGTTTTCATTCCCTAATGAGGTCAACCTACATCATGCTTGCCTCCCAAGAGTTTCATTGACACCATTCATCCAAAAAATGCCTCTAAGGAGATTAGCGTAGGTGGCCCTTTATCACACTGCATTGCAATGTAGGAATTGCACTATCTAGGTGCATTATAGTGCAATTGGCCTTTGTTTTACAAACGTTGAGCGAGATTCATTGGATTTTTTAAATGGATCCATTGGATTCCTCATCTAATGGATGCTTCTGGAAGTTTCCAAATGGATTGAGCTCACTTTTGGATGAGGAAGAGGATGAATGAACCTTAATCCATTATCCCTTCCTCCATGGAACCACTTCCTAATTTTGGCAAAGAATTCATGAGGGCCATTAATGGCTTAACCTCCTCCATTCATTATAAATTGACCAAGCATTCAAAGGCTAGTCTAGGTTGGAATTTCTTGAGCTAGTGAAATGTTGTTTGAATGAGATTAGTGAGAGTATTGTAATGATGTCGAAATGTTGCTTCATGAGGAGAGAAGGGTTTGAAGCTGGAAGGATGACATTGAATCGAGCATGAATCTTCATGGGTTGTAATCTTTCCTTCTATTAATAAATAATTCTAAGCTTTTTACATTTATGTGTTTATATGATGTATATCGTATTCTGGATTTTGTGATATGTTTAGTTAGCAGATCATTATTGTATGCTTTGATGGGTTTCTATCTCGGCTTGTGTGAAAGTACTTTGCAAGTGAGTTAACTACGGAGAGGAGCGGCGAAATCAGTCAAAGGAGAGAGGGATCAAGTAGAAGTTATAGGTTGGTACCTTTCCTTCCTTCTCTTATTTGTTAATTATAGGAAAATCAGCGAATTACTTTGTCTATTGTTTCTAGACTAGCTACTAGGTCTGGAGGGTTAGACATTTGAAGAAACACTAAATTTTCCCAAGACAAATTGGTGACTCTGCTCGGGATATCTTAACCATTTTAGTAGCTTATCCACCTCCTTAGACACTTTGACATACTTTACTTTTTGTATTTCAGCCTTTTGCATTGAATTTTGGTCAAAATTTGAGGTTAAATGACTCTTGAGTGGCCTCACAAAAATCAGCACAGGCTAGCCTTAGAGACAGTGCTATGCAGCATAGTTAGGCCTTCTTTAACCTATGTTGATTTACCTTGGAATGTTTTAATCATCACAGTTTATCCCTCTTTGGCTTGTGATGATCAGTGCAAATAGGCCCTCTTTGACCTGCATTGATCAATCTTGAGATCATTGAAATCAGTGCAGGCTTTAGTGAGAGATAGTGCTCTGTAGTGCAGTAGCTCCTCTTTGACTTGTGTTGATAAAACTTAGGTTAAATTCCCACCTTTGGATTGAGTTTTTGCCAAAATTCTTCTGATTTCTTGCTTGCTGAATATCAATGATGTCTTATCTCTAAAAATAGTTTTTCATCTCTTTAGTCCAGCCCTACTTTGATTGGATTGATTAATTTCTTTAATGTTTTCTTTGTCATTATTAGTCTATTGTCAAAATTAGAATATAGTTGATTGATCTTTGTCGAAAGAAAGTGTCGTAAAATCATCTTTTCTTTCGAAAGTTGAATTGTCGTAAAGTCTTCATTCATGAAAGATCGATTTATTGATGTGTGCATTTGTTTGTTTCTTCATTTAAAGTTTCAAAAATATTCATTTCTTTAAAATCAAAAGTGTCGTACAGTATTCCTTTCCCTTTAAAAGAAATTGTCGTTAATCGTCATTTTTATGAAAAGAGATTTTTGATCGATTGTGCATATTTCCTTTTTGTTCATCATAACATTAACGAATTTGAAAATAAAAACATGCATTGTGCATATTAAAGTTCGTGAATGCTTGAAAGGAATGGTTTAGGGAATTGCATCTAGTTTGTGCTCTTTGTTGATTGATCAAAAAGTACTTGTTTGCTCTATCCCTAATGGCTAGGATTTTCATTGTTAAATTGAATGGAAAGAGTGCTTCTCATTCTAGTTGCATTCTTAGGAATTTCAAGAAACATCTCGTGGTGAACCTTCAAAGGCAAATTTTAAAGAAGATCAACTTAAAATTTATCTAAATTAATCTAATAATGCATTGGAACTTAACGAAAACATCTAGAGTTCTAGGCTAGAGACATTTTCCAATGTCTTTAAACCTAGTGGTTGTTGTTTTCACTGAGGTTGGGTGATTCCTCCTCTCTGATTCGATAAGTGCTAGTACAGACTTGTGCTCCCTGTATTGTCGAGTATATGGTGGGAGACCCCAATAGGTTAAAATCCTTTATCCCTAGGAAGCCGAGTATGTCGCCTTACCGATCGCAACGCACTGAATACAACATTTAGGAAGATTGATTTCCGTATGTAAAATCCTTTGGTAATTTCTCTTTCATTTATCACCAAGGTGTATATTGCAGTTTTGTGATTTGTCTAGTAAACCCTCTTGTCTAGAATCTCTAGAGTAGTCACTTTCATTCCTTTTCGACTCTTTAAAAGTAAAAGGATCATCTGAGCACTTGTCCCTTTAGGATCATTAAACATCAAAGGTGACTAGAGTCATATTTTGTTTTTTCTAGACTCTTTAAAAATGAAAAAGCAAAGTTGTGTTCTAGTGGCGTAAAAATTAATTGACCGCGGATAACATCCTCCACGCTCGCTCCTTAGTTGATCTTAGGTTGAAACATATGGCAACAAATACGGAGTCCACTGATGAAGGAATTCCTTTTGATGGGAATCCTAGTCCTTTTCCTCCTTCTGGAAATATTGGTTCTCCTTATATGGCTACATTCCCCCTTCTGGGATTTACCATTGGCTTGCCAGTATGGTTGTTTTCAACCTCCTTGGTTCAAAATGTCGTGATTTCTCCACAATCAAGTACACCTCCAACTAGACAAAATCAACCTCCAATTGATCCTAAAGTTGACCCTTTGCCTTATTCCTCGGTTGTTTCTTCCTCCCCTTCTTCCCCTTCGTCTGGCGAAAGTATTGGTACTCGTAACCAAGTGGCCAAGAAGAAGGAGAAAGAGAAGAAGAAGAAGAAGAAGAAGAAGCAAATTCTATAGAGGGTAAACCAAGAAACCATTGCTTTGAATGCAACGTCTGATGAGAAACTATCTGTCAATCCTCACAAAGTTCAATATCCATGCAAACTTTGTGCGAGAGACCATCTTCTTCAAAATTGTTCTGATATCCCACAAATCTTAGAAGAATGGTCTTCTCGTTCACATCATCCTATGTCATCACCTTGTAGAGATCATGTTGGTGACACACCATCAACTAGTGGCAGTAAAGATCATGGAAAGAAGGGAAAAGTAATTTTTCATGTAGGTTATGTGAAGGGAATCATCCCATTCACCTTTGTCCCTATCTGGATGAAGCCAAAAAAGTGTTGGATAACCATCCTGCTTCACCGCAGCGACTTCCATCTGGTTACAGGAAACTGTCTCTAAGTCCTTCACTAGTTGGTGAATTGACTCACCCCATTCAACCGTCGGTCAAACCCATTCTCTCTGAAAGTGAATCCTATGAGTCTATACCTGACCTAAATCGACAGGTCGAGGTAAAAGTTGACACGATTTCACCTTCAGTAAATCGTACCCTTCCCAAAGAGATTGAATATGATACCACTCAAGTTCTTTTTGTTTCTTCAAATTCTAATGAGCTTGGGGGCAATCCTCCTGTTCCATCAAGACAGGAGGAAAATCCACCCCTTCTTGTAACTCAAGGGGTTAATTCTCCCATTTCTACAGTACCCCCTCCAAGTAGTCTAGTCACTTCCTTCGATTGGAATCGACTGGCAGGATTCCACCTTCCTTCTTATGTGCCTTTCTAGATCATAGTACAGGTTTGTAATATGATTGTATCTGGCACTATTATAGACGAATATGCATTAGTGAGTATCCTTTCCTCAACTACTTGGCAAGCGCTTGGTTCGTCACCACTTGCGCCAGTTACCCAGAATCTGTTGGGTTTTAATAGAGGAACCAGTCAACCATTAGGGATCCTCCCTCAGTTACCTATTACTTTGGGAGGAAAAATCATTTATCTAAACGTGATGGTAGTCCCGAACCCTTTAGATTATAACTTACTTCTTGGACACAACTATGTTTATGACATGGTAGCTATTGTTTCAACACTCTTTTGAGTGATTTGTTTCCCGCATGAAGGCAAAATTGTCACTGTTGACCAGCTTTCATTTCCCGGTCCAAATATGGCTCCTAGTCAACCATCTTTCCTAATTGGTTCCTTTGTACCAATGGTATCATCCCAACCATGAGTTAATTATGTGGCAACATGTTCTATACCTACATCAACTGATGATCAATTCAGTGATGTTGTACATCATGTACTGGGGGCATTGGAGCTAGATCTCTATTTCATGACCTCTTATGAGTTGTGATCAAGGAATTCGAGGATAGTTCCTTGTCTTGTGTCAACCTAGTTAAAGAAATGAAACCAAGGAATATGAGGATAGTTCCTTGTCTTGTGTAAACCTCGTTACAAAATGAAACAAGGAATGTGAGTAGAGTTCCTTATCTTGTGTCAAGCTCATTAAAAAATGAAACATGGTTCCAAGTTCTAAGTCGAATCTTTGACTAGATCTCATAAAATCCGAGTCGAGTCTTTCACTTGATCTTATAAATGAACCTTCATTCCATCCACCTGATAGCCATGAGTAGTCTACTTAGGTGAATGTAATGAAGCTTGGGGGCATGCACCTAGTGGTAAAGTTAAGTTTCCCTATAGGTTATGTGAAAGGAATCACCCCATTCACCTTTGTCTATCTGGATGAAGCCGAAAAGCTATTGGATAATCATCCCGCTTCACTGCAGTGACTTCCATCTGGTTTCCGAAGACTCTCCCTTTCATCATGTTGGGGGCATGTAAACCAATTCAAGAATAGTTTTTCATTTCAAGCTTGTATAAAAATGAAATTGAATCCAAGCATAGTTTGTCGTTTCAAGCTTGTGTAAACATGAAACTGAATCCAAACACAATTCCCTATGGTTCAAGCTTGTCTAAAAATGAACCCATTTCCATTTTAACCCTCATGATTTCCATTTTATCAGCCTCTTCTGTTTGATGAGCCTTGGTTGTTTCATCCCATTGCCACCATCCCTTTGGCCGATCATACGCTTTCACTTGATTGTTTTACCCTTTTGAGGAACAATTGCAATGAGTGGTCTTATTAGCCAACCTCTTCACAAAAATCAACATGTTTTGAGAAGTTCCAACATCACCGAAACTAATTGCTTCCCTAGAAACCACTTGTTCCTCAAAGTGGAATCCTCTTTAAGCTCTTTTCAGACTCTCTAAACATGAAAATATTGTCGAACGCTTATCATTTCTAGCTTGTTAATGGATTAGAATTGATATCTACTCAATATAGTTTTACCCCTTCTTTGAGCTGAGATAGATAAACTACAAAAAAGGTATTCATTGATCAAACATGATCAAAAAGTTCTCTCTTGTATTATTTTATGCTTTTTCGGACTTGAGTGACAAATTTATGAAAAATAACTTTTGGAGTTTCCTTTTCGTCCATTTTTAAACTCTCTAAACATGAAAAGGACCGAGTTATCTTTGACAATAAACTCGTTAAAAACATTAAATAGCGAAAAACTTGTCCATCTAGACAAGGCCGAGTTTCACCTTTGCTAGACTCGTTAAACATAAAAGAGAGATGGATTCACCCGAAGGGTGGAATTATGCAACAAGCATATGTTATCCTCGTTAAGCTTGATAAAAATAAAGAGGTACTGGTCAGAAATCACTGGGGGAAATGGGAAAAAGCCGAGAATACTTTATGGTAGCAGATCGCTCTTGAACATGACACGTTCACCTCATCACCATGACTATGTGGGTTGGGTCATTCAGTTTGATGGTTATCACACCATTGGTCTATCATACCATCCATCACTTTTTTTTGGGTCAATGCTACCAATTCACTTCAGTGTCACCGATATGTTCAAGACAAGTCATTCAGTTCCAAAACTTCATCCTTTACAATACAGTAAACCTTCATTTTCATGTCTGCCATTCCTAAACTTTGTCTCATCAGTCGATGTTTCATCTCCAAAATCATTTACCTCATTTCATGTCATTGATGTGGGATACATCAAGGCCCTCCTGCGATGAGTCGCTTCTTGTCAACAACAGCACATCATCCAAGAAGTTGACTTACAAACACCCCTTTAGTACCTTGAGACTTGCATACATCAATGGCAAGTTTCTCGCTTTCGGCGATAGGTTGACATCATTGGCCTTCAACTGAAAGACTTCGTATGGTGTTTGACATCAAATAAGTTATTCACACCATGCGAAATGTACTGCAGTACCCTTAGGGTCATTATCATTATCGATGATCCCTCTCGCATCTGTTAACGACTTACATCATTGGCTGGTAATCAGACAATGTCTCTCCATGTTCGACTTCAGATCATCTATTCACATGGTTAGACTTGTCCATCGAGTGAAGAATGAATTAGATTGAAGACCCCAGATCTAGTTTCATCCATCCGTGTTGTGATATATTTTTCAGGAGTACAATATCAAATGTACAATGGCCTTACATTTATGGTCATCCATTCACGGGTCTATATCTCTAGACAACTATATTTGTACATGTAATGAAAGTTTATAAGCTAAGCATTGGTATACCTTCCCTCAGCTAGTTCGTGATAAAAAATCAAATTATCACGATATTTGTATTGTAACTGATGTAGGTCTCCTTCCACTTCGAAACCTTCTCTCCAAATGGTAAAGCATCTCACTCAACATGTTTATTTTCGACTTCATGCTTTAGGGCGCAACTGTTACAGGTCAATATGGGCACATCAATCCTGAATTCCAAGATCCATATTATTAGGGTCCATCAATCCCTAATTTAGTTGTTTTCATTCCCTAATGAGATCAACCTACATCATGCTTGGCTCCCAAGAGTTTCCATGACACCATTCATCCAAAAAATGCCTCTAAGGATATTATGTAGGTGGCCCTTTATCAGGTTGCATTATAATGTAGGAATTTCATTGTCTGGTTGCACTGCAGTGCAGTTGGCCTTTGTTTCACCTGCGTTGAGCGAGATTCATTGAATTTTTGAAATGAATCCATTGGATTCCTCATCTAATGGATGCTTTTGGAAGTTTCCAAATGGATTAGGCTCGCTTTTTGATGAGGAAGAGGATGAATGAACCTTAATCCATTATCCCTTCCTCCATGGAACCACTTCCACTTTTGGCAAAGCATCATAGGCCATAATGGGCTTAACCTCCTCCATTCAGCTATAAATTGACCAAGCATTCAAGGGCTAGTCTAGGTGAATTTCTTGGGTAATGAATGTGTTGAATGAATTAGTGAGTATGTAATGATGTTGAAAGTTGTTGTTCATGGGAGAAGGGTTTGACTGGCTGAGTATGACATTGAATCGAGCTGAATTCATGGGTTGTAATATTTCCTTCTATTAATAAAGAATTCTAAGCTTTTTCCATTTTTGTTTTTATATGATGTATATCATATTCTAGATTCTATGATATGTTTAGTTAATGGATCATTATGTATGCTTTGATGGGTTTCTGTCTCGGCTTGTGTGTAGGTACTTTCGAAGTGAATTAAGTAGAGAGAGGAGAGGTGAAATCAATCAAAGGAGAGAGGGATCAAGTGAAAGTTACAGGTTGGTTCCTTTCCTTCCTTCTCTTCTCTGTTAATTATAGGAAAAGCAACGAATTACTTTGTCTGTTGTTTCTAGACTAGCTACTAGGTCTAGACGGTGAGGTGTTTGAAGAAACACTAAATTTTCCCAAAACATGGGTTGCTCTGCTAAAACTTGAAGACTAGGACTTGGCTGACCATGAGAAGTTCCCACACCTAGAGACCAAGCATCTGATGCGTCGCATTATCAATACAACCACCAGAATGAATGCATTTGAGCCAAAGAGGTGGCTCAGAGGAGTAGACAAGGAAGGGTTGCTCAATCTTCTATGGGTGTCACACTACAATCACACCCCATTACAGTATTAGTCATCAACGAGCTAACATGCTTGGTGCATGATGGGTATCTGTGGCTAGAGGAGCCAATACCCATCACGGATAGATTTATCCATAGGATCACGTGGTTTCCCTACACAAGAGAAAACCTGGCCATTATATTTGGCGGAAAAGGTGGTGAGCGGGCCCTCGCAGAGGTCATGAAAGAGAAGTTTAAGTTGGTAAAGAAGTTGTGTGGATATGCCATATCCAGCATCTGTGACCCTGCTATAAAGGTGGCTACACATATTCTATCAGGGAAGGTGATGAGGAAGTGTCGCACCGAAGAGGTGCCAGTGCCTGTCGTCGTGCTAACAGCCTAGTGCGCTGAAGGAGTTCAATTCAATTGGGTAGATTATCTCCATGGTGAGTTCCCTGTGAACTATCACAAAGCACAAGAGCTCAGCAATACATTCCACTATGTGTGGCTCTTGTTGTCTATTTTGCTGGTAGCATGGGAGTTACCAGAGGACAGCCAATTCCCTTCGGTCGTGCCTGACCTCCTAGAGGCAACGAAGTACGCTTCATTGTGGGCAACCAAGGATGCACAATGAATCAAGGATAGCAAGATCTTCTGGATCTTGATGGAGATGAACATACGCATGGCCATATTTTTCAAATCTCGGTTGTCACCTATGGTGTTTGCTAACCTGCAGGACTATGTAGAGTTCAAAGCATATTTTTACCATGTGTCCATCAGAGTGCGGAGAGACCCTACGCAGAAATCATGACTTGCATTACCTGGGAATGGATGACGCAATTGATGCAGTACTTGATCAATGGACGATAGAGTGGCGCACTACAACAGACTTGGTGGTGGGTGGGAGCAAGTCTGCCACACAGAGAAATAAGGAGGAGGCCAAGCTAAAGATGAAACAGCTAGCCGAAAAGAGAAAGAAAGAGGCAACTGACAAGGCCCAGGAGGAGCATGATGCCACTCAGCAAGAAAAGAATCAAACAGGAGGAATAGAGCGGGGATTTGACAAAGATATGAGGGCACCTTCACCTGAGATAGAGGAGGAGACAGACAAGAAGACAGAACAACATGGTTCAGACCCACAAGTGACGTTTTCCCGCGTCAAGCATCCAAGGGAGCAAGAGTAAGGAGGGTCCAAGAAGAAATATAAGGCTGCTAAGACATCGTTGGACCCAATCACCCTCATAGAGGGCAATTTGCATGACATCGGTGACACGGTGCGGGATGTCACTGCGGAGGCCCTACAACAATTTGAGCAGCAACAACAAATAATTTTGGGGGCTATCCAGACATGTATGCAGGAGCTGCAGACCCACGCATCATAGGTTAGCACGGTGTCTACCAGCCTTGCTATCGACACTTCAAAAGCTACCGAGATGTTGCGCACAAAGGCCTCCAGCGCGATAGTGCTACCTGATGGAGCACTAACCACAGAGAATAACGCTGAGAGGCCCACTGTTAGTGCCCTAAAGGGAGTAGGGTTAAATCTAGCAGCGCTCCCTGATGAAGCGCTCCACCTATTGCAGGATGGAGTGATTGCAGAATTGAGGGCCCATGAGCACTGCGCCCTACAGGTGACCAGTGAGCAGTGGAT
>APFE030532532.1:0-31425 GCA_000404065.3 Pinus taeda
AAGGAATGAGAGGCACTTAAGAATCTCTCACTCAGCTTAATAGAGGGAAGGATGATCTCTATCTAGGGGCAATGAAGAATCCTTGGATAACTATCTTAGGTTAAGGCAAACATGAGCCATGTGGAATTCATATTTATGCCCAAACAGAGGAAAACATAAAGAAACAACAGAAATTGAGCATAGAGTGTATTTAAACAAATTCTAAGCTAATCTTATTTTCTGCTGTTTAGATGGTAACTTATGAAATGGAAAACAGAGGTAAGAAGCACTTATTGAGTTATGTAACAGCACGAGAATTCCATAATCACTCTTCAACCAGTAAACACAGTGAACAATCCATTCTCCAAAGCTCATAAGCAGTCTTTGATTGTAGAAACTATCAGGTATTACAGTGTGAGTCTCTCCTGGAGAAAAATCAGCTAAAGATAGTTTGGTGACCACCAACCAGCCAACCCTTAATATAGTATTCAGGGCTGTCTTTATAGTGAAAATATCTCCAACTATTTATTACAATTGACCTAAAACAGGTCTGCAAAAAGAGATTTCTAAACCTAAAATTGTGCCAAAATTAAATGCAGGTAAATATCTATTGAACTGTGTCAGAGGTAACTGGATCAAAAAGAGTGCAATGTGGCCTTTGGAGGCTCGATGCAGTACTACTGGAAAAACTGTGCTTTGGGATTTGCAGTTCTATTCTGGTGTGAGTTAAATGTGCAATAACCATGATTTGAGAGTTTTGAGTGGCCTCGCCCCTTTCTTTGACTTTGCTGGAAGGTATTTAATTTTCACCTGCTTTGGGCCGCTGTTAAGATCTTCGATGATACTCTTTGCCGCTACATTGATGGTCTCCACCGCTTACTGATACTCTTTGATGTGCTTTCTCTTTGTAAATTTGATCTGATACTCTTTAATCTCTGTCTCTGGTCTCTTCCTGTCTTCAAATCGGTTTAATTTGGCAGAATCGAGCAATTTTGGGCCTTTTCGGTGCAAAACGGGCCAAGGAATCAAAATATTCCCTAAAGATTCCCCAATATGGCCTATTTCCCGTAGCGATGCGCGATTAGTGCTTCGCATCGAAAACTACCTCCGTTTCTCATTCCGGAGCTACGAAGCTCGATTTTTGCTCTTGCGCGAATTTTCGGTTTTTTGGCTGCTGATGTCAGCATGACATCAGCAGTACGGCGGATGATGTCAGCATGCTAACATCAGTAGTGGGGTCCTTTGGTACGGATGTGATGTCAACATGCTGACGTCATCAAGGCGATGTGGGAGTACGGCTGGGTGACGTGGCAGGAATACGTGGCAGGGTGACATGGGCCGGGCGCAGGCTGGGTGAGGTGACGTGGAGGCGACATGGCAGGGTGAGGTGGCGCTCCTGTTACGTGAGGGGAGGGCGGTTTTGCTTGGGCATCAGACCGCCTTTGGTATGGAGGTGGTTTCTGTGAAGGGTGGCCCGATGCAATGGGAGGCCGCCACCTGTCCCGGTGTACGACGGTAAAACCGTCGAACGTCGGGTGGTAACCTACCACTATAATCGGGCGCACGATGTGAATAAGGACCGTTGGATCTGGGGGAGGTGATCCGACGGTGGACGGGAAAGGGAGATGCACGGGGTTTAGTAAAGGTGCGCGCGCGTTAAAGGCTTAATATTTCGCGGCGCTGTGGGTTTTAAACTTTAGAAAACGGACAAACTGTTTTTGCGCGGTGGAAACTTATCAAACGAACATTAATAGTTTTCACAGAAGAATGCGCGGGGAGGGTTATTAGCCTTTGGAAAGGGTTTTCTTAGTGTTTGGAAGGGGTCCAGACACTTCGGAGTGGAAAGTTTTGCATAGAGAGGGTTCTTACTAAAGTCCAGGTGACTTAGTAATTCACAGTGAAGTATTTATGGTTATATTTCAACCAGGGGGAGGGGATATTTACATAAGGGGATTATCTACATAGTTTTAGTATGGGGATAGGGTAAATATAGGGAGTTAAATAATAGTGTTAGTAGTTAACATGGAGATGACAAGAAAGCACTAAGCTTCAGAGATCTTAGGCTTCAAAGGGGAGATAGAACCTTATAGAGAAAGAATGGATTCTCTTTGAGTGAAGCAGATCTTCACCCAGGCTAATGACATGAAAAATGATGAAACTAAGAGATATCAAGCAGATCTTGACCTCTTTTTGGGGAAATTAGTTTAAGGATTTGGGGGAGATGGAGGAAGGGAAGTTAGTTATGCCTGTTTTGAGCTCTTTCACATAAAACTGCCTGGTGATTGTGCCCTGAGTAGAGATGACACCTTGAAAACATAGAACTGATTAGAAATCAAGATTCTGCAACCTCAAAACTACCTACCCAGCCTACTTACCTAACATTTTTTCTTCTTTGGGTTTGGGTGCACTTAGACTTGTAGACCCATCATTTCAATTTTTCGTTTTATGCTTTCCTATCTACAAACTACCCTTTTTTCTTCCAAGGGCCCAGATTAAGCAATTGGGCTCGTTTGATTCTCTACCTATCTAAGAATCTGCCAAGATTTAGCTGTTTGGACAGATTTTCATTCTCTATATTTTAAAACAGGAAATTGAAACCTAGAGAGACCAAGATTAAGCTGTTTGGACCTCCCTTTAGCTGAAAATTGTACAAAACTGGAAAGACTCTTCAAAATTTGGAAAGCAGTTAGATGAACTCTGAGTAGCCTCCTTTGCTTGGTGACTGTTTAGCAAATATGGAGCATTGCAGCATGCAAAGTATGACATATTTGTCCTGTAAAATGGCAATCATGAAATATGAGTAACCTGCTGCAGCAGGAGGCTAATAGTGGCTCCACTTGGGGATGGCTTTTCCTTGTCAGAAGTCAAGAACAGCAGGTCAGATTGCCTTGATTCTTCTGTTATGGTTGTGCTTTGAACTTGTTAGTGCTGACTGTTGGATTGATTTGATCTTTTGGACTGGTAACAAATCTTTCCTTCACTTGTGCTACTGTAAAACTGTAAAGCACTGCCTGCTTTCTTCTGTGTGCTTTAGCATCATGAATTCTTACAAAAATAAAATCAAAATGCTGATATATACAAACATTCTATGTACAAAATATAATTCCGCCTCCTCTTTTCAATCAAAAGGATCATTATAGTGCTTTAGCATTCGGCCATTGACAGGGCCTTCTTCAGTTGTTCTTCCATCTGGAGATCTGAGAAAATAGGTATTATTGCCTTGCACAATGCTGATAATGTATGGACCTTTCCACAGAAAATCAAATTTTGCATGTTTTCCCTTGTCCTCTCTTCGTGAATCCCATCTTAGAACTTTGCTACCCACCCAGAAATCTTTTGCTTTAGCCTTCTTATTAAACATCTTTTTGAGTTTTTCTTGTAGTATTTGAGCTCTGTCGAAGACTTGCTCTCTGGTTTGCTGAAGATGAATGGTTTGATTAACTCTTCTCTGCATGTCATTCCGTTCAGCCTGAATTTCCAGCAACAGTTTAATAGTAGGAATGCCCAAAGATGAAGGAAATTTGGCTTCCATGCCATATACAAGTTCATAAGGGCTCATCCCAATGGATTTCTTGGTGGAAAGTCTGTCTGCCCACAGAGCATTTGTGAGCTTCCTATGCCAGTTCTTTTTGTTTTCCTCCACCAATTTCTTTATGATATTGATGAGGCTTTTGTTGGAAGATTCGGCCAAGCCATTACCTTGAGGGTAGTAAGCTATGGAGTGACCTAAGGTAATGTGGTATTTATGGCAGAATTTGATCATTTTTTTGGATTTGAAAGCAGCAGCATTGTCAGTGATGATCTTCTCAGGGCAACCGAATCTAGAAAGGATATTGCTCTCAAGGAATTGGATAATGGTGGAGTCGTTGGCTTGCCTACATGGGATGGCTTCAATCCACTTAGTGAAATAATCGGTGGCTGTTAAAATCCACTTGTGCTAGCCTGAGGAAGAGGGATGAATTTCTCCAATGAAGTCGAGACCCCATTGTTGAAAAGGTTTCTAGGTTGAAATGGGCTTAAGGGGCAAGGGAAATAGTTTTCTTTTCCCTTCAAAGATTTGGCATTTGTGGCATGAGACAGAAAACGTTTTTACATCTGCAAATAGAGAGGGCCAGTAATAACTAGCCCTTAAGATCTTGTCAGCCGTGGACTTCCAATATAAGTGTCCTCCACAGTCCCCTGCATGGAATTCTTTCATGGTGCTGTTAGTTTCATTCATAGTTAAACAATTAAGCAAAATACCGTCTTGATTTTTCCAAAACAAAGCACCATCTATGACACAAAATTTTTATGATTTCATCCTTAAAAATCTTTTCCTAGTTCTGGACAATCTTGGAGGAGCACACAGGTTTAATAATACAAAGCAAATATCATCATACCATGGGGATTGCAGGAAGGTTTCACTGATCTGTGGAGTCGCCAGCTCCGGTTCATTGTCCAGTTGATAATGTCTAAGGCTTGGAAGTTTTTATCGGACATTAGTTTGGCTAAACCTATTGTTCCTTTTTATCAGCTTGGTGGGGTTTTATTCAATGTCGTATTCAGGATGCTGGCAATCCACTTGCCTCTGTTTGCCTTCTAGTTCCCTCTTTGAGTTAATTATTATCCTTTACAACACGTTTTAGGGACTAGGCATCACGGGGTACTAGGATGTTAAATTCTGAAATCTTTTGATTGGCCTTTGACCGGGCATAGGCCTGCTTTTCCATAATCTGATATTTCAAGGGTGCATCTCTCAAGGCTCGGCTGAAGAAAGCAATTGGTTTTTCGTTGCCTTGATCATCGTTTTGCAGAAGGACAACAGCTATAGTGTGCTTAGACGCAAAAGAGAAAATGATAAAATCTTTGTCAAATTGAGTACTAGTGAGGACAAGCGTTTGAGTTAGGGCAGTCTTTATACTCTCAAAAGCCTGCTTGGTTTCAAGAGACCATTTTACGTTGGCGTCCTTCTTCAACATGTTGCTAAATAGCCTTATTAGCTCGGCTAGGTTTGGGAGAAATCTCCTTAGGAAATTCATCTTTCCCAGGAATGCTTGCAGTTATTTTATGTTTCTTGGATAGGGGATTTGAAGGATAGCTTGAATTCTTTCTGGGTCAATTCTAATCCCATCCTTTGATATGATATGCCCTAGAAGCTTGCTTTCCTTAAGGGAAAACAAGGACTTCTTAGGATTCAAGGAAATGCCATATTTCCTGCATGTCATGAAAATTTGCCTTAAGTGCTTAAGGTGCTCTTGGTCAGATTTGGAGAATGGGGTCAGGTCATCAAGGTAAACTACGAGGAAATCATGTATCTCCTTGGCAAATGCAATATCCATTGCCCTTTGAAAGGTAGCACCAACTTTTTTAAGCCCAAAAGGCATTTTAATGTACTTAAATGTTCCCCATGGCGTGGTAAAGGCTGTCTTGTCCTGGTCATCCAGGTGAACAAGTATTTGATTAAATCCTGAAAATCCATCTAGTAAAGAAATTCTAGAGGAACCCACTACTCTTTGCAAGATATGGTCCATTTTGGGCAAATGGTAGTGGTCTTTTAGAGAGACCTGGTTTAAATTTCTCAAGTCTACACACAGTCTTATTTCTCCTGTTTTTTTCCTAGTGGGAACTAAATTAGATACCCATTCACAGAATCTGATGGGTGCAATGATACCTGCTTCAAACATTCTCTTTATTTCTTTTTTGATAAGGGGAAGAAGCATGGGGTTTATTCTCTTAAGTTTCTGTTTGAACGGTTTTTGATTTGGTTTTAAGGGAATGGTATGTTGGATCACTGAGGTGTCATAGGACTTCAAGTCCTCATAACTCTAGGCAAATACATCTTGGAATTCTTTGAACAAATCCACATATTTTGGTTTTTGATCAGGGGGCAGATTTTTGGACAACTTAATCATTTTGGGATGCTCTGTTGTTCCTATGTTGTGTTCTTCTATGGCAGCATTCAAAGGTTCCATCTTCGGCTTTTTGGGCACATCATTGTCATCAAACATGTCTTCCAATGGAGTAAGGCTGACAGGTAGAGAATTACTCTTTATATCAATAAACTCATCCTCTGCTTTGGCTATTTCCTCTAAACATATTTGTTTCAGTTGTTCTATGTTTGTATTGTTAAAAACAGTTGGGTTAAGGATTTGTTTAGCTGTTGCAGCTGTTATAGTCAGGTGATTTTCTTCTGCTAGCTGTTGTGAGTTGGTCATAGCATCCATGTCAATGTTTGTGTTGGAAAATTTGTCCTCAAGAGTTAAGAAACTGTTAATCTGGGCATCATTTTGAAATACCTTCCAATCCTTGACATTGTTAGGGACCGAAGGTCTGTGTTTTATTTCAGCGGTGAAATGGTGATTTGGTTCAAAGGGAAGCTTGCATGTGCTAGCAAAGGTTGCTAGACTATGGGCATGAATATTATGATCTTGCACAATTTTGGCAAGCCTGAATTCACTGAAGGCATTGAGTAATTCAGTGGAAGCAGCTCTGTAAGCTCTCATTCTGCTATCATTAGCGACAAAATTACCTTTCATTTGTTGTATAATTAAGTCAGAGTCACCTAGGATGGAGACTTTAGTAGCTCCCAGGACTTTGAGCAGCTTAAGGCCTAAGAGAAGAGCTTCATACTCTGCCATGTTGTTTTTGGATCTGAAATTGAGTCTATAGGCATGGCCTTATGTGTGGTTATCATGTGTATTGTAAATTCATACTCCGGCCCCTGCTCCTAACTTGTTAACCGAACCATGAAACTCCAAATACCATGTGACTTCTTGTTTGAGGTTTGTATTGAGAGTTTCAGTTGTTTGAGGATCGGGCAAACTTAGAATTTTTGTTTCGGGGTGTTCTTCTTGTTGTTTGTTGGTTGCCTTGGCTGTTGAGACAATTTCATGGGTATTGGCAACCGATTCCTCATTGATGTACGTTCCTTGCTCCAAAGATAACGGCTTATCATCAGTTGGAGGGCTGGTGTTATCGTTAAATAAAATAAAAGAATCCATATCAGAATGGATTGAGTATATTGGAAAATTTTGGGCCTTCTCTTCACTGCTTACCACATATTTCATTAACGTTTCTCTGTATAGTCTCTTTGGTTGCCCAAAGACAGATATAGTGGCATAAGAGAGGTCGAGTTGAAGGGATCCTTGCAATTTTTCTCCCCATGATCTGGATAGGAGCATGCCATACTTTGTGGGAATGTCAGCAACTACTACGTCCATTAAGATTGTTTTGTTGGGGAATTGGACTAGAGAGACACAAAGATATTTGATCAAGCCTAAACATTTGACTTGACTTGAGTCAAAGGAATACAGATCTTTATACGGTCTTGTGACATCAAGGTTCAACCTTTCCATTACAGCTTTGGGCATAAGGTTATGTGAGGCACCTGTGTCAAACATAGTGTTGAACTGGTAAATCCCCTCTGCGGACAGAGGCGATCCCACTAGCCCAACACGGGTCTAGCAACAATCACACACACTACACGTAGGTTCCTAATTGCATAAATCAAAGATCGATCAGAATGATCTACCTGGAATCCAACGCTATTTTTTGTAGAAGAAATGTCGCTCCTGTCCTTTAGCTTTGGGTGGTCACAATCCTTACGCTCCACGTAAACGGACACCTGCACAAGCAAAGAACAATACAAACACAAGCGTAAAATCCAGTATATGCAATTATATATCGGTCAGACAAGATATAACTCAAATATCATTATAAGACACATGAGTGGAACCATAATGATAGTCGTTCATTAATCAATAAAAGAAGAGAAATATTACAACCAAAGAGGCCTGACGTTGAACCTCCTCTGACTGGGCCAGCAGCTAAATACGCCTTGCAAAGTGACCTCTTCTCTCTCAATATTTTGGCAACATAACTCCTCTATAGCTCTCAATTCTCACTATCAATCCAGCATAATCTCATCACTCACCTTAGCTCTAGCAAAACTAGTTGGTTCAATGCAGGGTGACAGTCATTTATAGATGGAGGAGGAGGAAGTATGCATTGTATCTGGACACCTACTGAAGATTTGGCATTGTCCCAGAATAGCCTTTGAACTGGGTTGTCATGGATAAAAAAAACGACACTCGACCACTTCCATGGGATTTTTCCCCAGAGAACTGCATGAGCAATGGAGGAAAAAACACTTCAGTGCGCGCTGGCCAAAAATCATGACCAATTTTGGGTGGCGCGGGCTTTGTTCTGTGATAGGGTGTCCATGGGTGCGCCCTCTTTGGAGGAACTGAGCCATTGGCGCGGGTTAGACACTGCGGACCCGCGCTAATGGAAAAAGGGTATTTTTTAGGGCTAATCTTCAAAAGGTGTCTTCAGGGATTTTGAAGTTCATACTTAGGAGAATCCAATGCAAGTGTTTTTAAGTTATGTCACTGGTAACAGGGCCATAAATGTGTCCTCCAGTGTGCGAAAGCAGGGGTAACAAGGACGGTGACCAACGGTGACAAATTACTGCGTAACAGTCCTCCTTTGAAAAAAGTAGCTTAATCGAATTGTCGTCTTTTGTTTCGAAAGTGTCGCAACTATCATTGTGAGTCGAAAAGAAGAGTGTCTTAAAGTCTTCCTCTTCTAGATAGTGTATTCTACTTTTGCCATTATATTTGATTTGAATTGTTAGTATTTTAAGTGTCGAAAGTAGTTTCCCATTCGAAATTGAAAGTGTCGTCTTGGTCTTCCTTACGTTTTTTGAAAAGAAATTGCTGAGGTGTCACTTTGAAGAAAAATAGTTCAGATCTATACTTAGTTTTCTTTTTGGCATTATCACATTAAGGAAATGGAAAAACAAATACATGAATGTGCATTTGCATTTAGACTACATGCAAAAATTGATTTAGGAAAAGTGCATTTAGTGTGTGCTCTCTGCTCTCTGTTGAAAGAATCGTACTCTTCTTTTCGTAGTAGCTAGGATTCTCATTGCTAAAAGAAAACAAATGATTGTTTATCATTTTAGATTGCATATTTAGGAATTGTACATCTGCATCACGTGGTGAACCTTGAAAGGTAAACTTCTTAAGAAAGATCAACTATAAAATAAACCTCAATGAACATAAAAATGCTTTGGAACCTAACGCACAACATTTAGAAGTCTAGGCTAGAGACGTATTCTGGCGTCGTAAAGCCTAGTAACTATCGTTTTCATCGTAGGTTGGGTGATTCCTCCTCTTTGATACGACAAGTGCCAGTACAGACTTGTGCTCGCACGTACCATTGAGTATATATTGGAGACCACAATAGGATGATATCCTTTATCCTTAGGAAGCCATCTTTTCCGCCCTATTGATTGCAATGCATTGAACACAACATTTGGGAAGATTGACTATCGTATGTAAAGTCCTCGGTAATTTCTCTTTAATTTACCACCGAGGTGTATATTGCAGTTTTTCGATTGGTTTGGTAATCCCTCTGTCTACATTTCTAAAGTAGTCACTTTCATTCCTTTTCAACTCCTTAAAAGAAAAGGTCCATCTAAGCACTTGTCACTATAGGCTCATTAAAAATCGAAGGCAACTAGAGTCACCTTTAGCTTTTTCTCAACTCTTAAAAATTGAAAAAGCAAGTTGTGTCAAAGCATCATAAAATTTATTTAATTCAAAATAACATCACTATTCTCTCGATGATCTTAGGTTGAGATAATGGAGTCCACGAATCAAGGATTTCCCCTTGGGGGGAATCCTAGTCCTTTCTCTTCGTGGGGAGATATTGGTGCTCCATACATGGCTACATTGTCCCTTCCTGGACTCACAATTGGCCTACCAGTTTGGCTATTCTCGACCTCTGTTGTTCAAAACACCATAATTCCTCAGTAATCAAATCAAAAACCAGATGATACTAGAGTTGCTCCCCCACCTTCTACTTCAATTGTTACTCCCTCTCCTTCTTCTTCTTCGCTTGGTGAAACTAGTGATACTAAAAACCAAGTAGCTGAGAAGAAGAAGAAACAGAAGGAGAAGAAGAAGAAGAAGCCAGCCGCACAAGGGGGCAACCATGCATTTTCCGGCGAAAATCCACGCACTGCACCTTCCAAACCCAAATCTCCATGTGTCATTTGGAAAGGAAACCACTATCATCAAGATTGTCCTTACATCCTGCAGATCTTGAGAGACTAGTCTCCCTTCTTGCACAATCCAGTGTCTTCAACCTCTATCGATCATGTTGAGAGTACACCATTGACTAGTGAAAATGAAGTCAATGGATGAAAAGGAAGATCTAAATTTCCTTGTAGGTTGTGTGAAGGTGATCGTGTCCTTCACCGTTGTCCTTTTCTAGGTGAAGCTAAAAGAGTCTTGGATAACCATCCTACTTCGTCGTAGCAACTTCCACCTGGATACAAGAAACTCTTTCCAAGTCCATCGCTAGTTGAAAATCCGAGTGAAATACCTCTGTTGTCGGTCGAAACATATATCATTGAAGATAAACCCTATGAGTCCACACCGGACCAAAGTCAACAGGTCGAGACGACAATCGACCCAATCTTGTCTGTAGAAGGTCCACCTTCAGATGATACAGTCTCCAAAGAGAATGAGAATGACATCGTTCAAATTCTTTTTTTTAACACCGAGTCTGATGAACATGGGGTCAATCTACCCATTCCTTTGCCATAGGAGGTGTTACAGACATTTTTGGGCACTGCAAACCCAATCATATATGTCCATAAACCAAGGTATTCTAAGTTCCTAAAAGTATTATTTCACACCCTAAAGGAACAAGGTCAGCTGATTACATCATCTCCCAGAAGTTATCCATATAAAACTACTCAGAACTATTCAAAATTAGACCATACAGACTGCTTAGTGCTAAGGGCACGATGCATCTCACCTGCTCAGTGCAAAAAGTGTGATGTATACCGGAAATCCCTTCTGTAGGGTGTGATGGGTGAGAGTAGACAAATGGCAAAGATAGTTTGCAAGGTGGATGATCATGGAATCTTCCAGAACCTTCTCTTGTGACAGTTGCCTCTCTGAATTCGCCCAGGGATGAGTAAGAGATCATGAATCTTCAAGTGGAGCCAAGAACTATCAGAGAGAGGACACTAATCAAAATCCCAGAAGCTAACACACCCCCATGCAAACATCTATATATGGATCCCTCATCACAAAGATCCGGAGGCTAGAATCTTGTATCTTGTAAGGAAGTGTTGTTGGTTTCCTTCTGGAATATCATAGTGTTGGGTGATCTAAGCTTTTCATGAGGTGAAGAAGGGCTTTCATGCTGGGAGGATGACGTTGGGTTAGACCAATGGGTTGTAATCCTCTTTACAATTATTTCTATTAATAAAGATATTCGAGTTTTCCTCCACATTCTTGTATGTCTGATGATATATGCATTTGTGTGGTCAATATATATCTGGTTCTATATTGTTTATGATTGTAGATCTCTGTACTTCGATAGTGTTATGCTGCTTTGACTCTACAGGTGCTCTCTGAAGCAAGGAAGGAGCGGCAAAGATCTGTCAAAAGGTAGAGGAACCAAGCAAGGAACCAAGCGCAACACTGAGGTTGGTATCCTTTGTTCCCCTCTTATCTACTTCTCATAAAGGAAAGTGAAAGTAGTTTTAGTTTGTTTGTTTCTAAGATAGCTACATGTCTTAGTGGGACTAGCAGCGCCAAGTGGACACTAGATTTCCTGATAACAAAATGGCGAATCCACTGGGGAGCGAATAGCTTGTTTTCTTGTCTATATTTCTTTGCTTTATAAACTTATAGACGGAGCCTGAAGTTAAGCTAGCGAGCCATCGAACTGCATTTGCTATGCAAGTGGAAACTAGATCAATGATGCTTCAGTCTATCTCTGGGTTTTGTTTATAAACTGAACAATCAGTTTGCAAACATCCTAATTTCCCTGGTGGTGGCTCTAGTAACCTCATTAGATCAGCCCCTATGATTTCTATTTACTAACTATCATTAGCTCAGCCTAAATCCCTAAACTGTGCTACAAACTGTGACCAAAAGCCAAGTAAAGTCTCGTCCCTGTACCATCACACCTTTTCAAGGAAATCTGGATGCATCGCACCTCCCGTGTGCAGTAGGTGAGATGCATCCTTGTTTCCTTGTGTTACAGGTGCGATGATCAGAAAAGGCTAATTTTGCCTTCAGATTTTTGGTTTTTCTTCACTCTCGTCAACTCTATTTAGGACTTTTGTTGTCTGTGATCAATATACCACTGTGGAAACTCCCTTCCTTTCCATTATTCTACCTCCATCATGCAAATAATTGTGAATTTTTTTATGTATTGTGCGCCATTTACAGTTCTCTTTTACAAAGGAGTAGCTTAATCAAACTGTCGTCTTTTGATTTGGAAGTGTCGCAAGTGTTGTTTTCAGTCAAAGAAAATAATCCTTTTGTTATTGACGGTCGATTATACTATTACTCTTGTATTTGATTTGAATTAGTGGTTTTTCAAGTGTCGAAAGCAGTTTTCAATTCAAAATCGCGAAGTGTCGTCATTATCTTCCTTTTGTTTTTGAAGAGAAAATTGTTAGTACTGTCGCTTTAAAAAGATAATTCAGATTTGTACTCAACATTCTTTCTATCACCCACACATTAAGAAAGCGAAAAACAAATACATGCATGCGCATTTGCATTTAGACTGCTTGTTGGTTTGATTTAGGACAGTGCATCTAGTGTGTGCTCTCAGCTCTATGTTGAAAGAATATCATTTCTCTTTCCTTAGTAGTTAGGATTTTCATTGCAAAAAGAAGATTAAACGATTGTTTATCCTCTTAGATTGCATTTTAGGAATTGTATATCTACATCACGCGATGAACCTGAAGGGCAAACTTCTTATGAAAGATAAACTGTAAAATAAATTCAATGAACATAAAAACGCTTTGGAACCTGACACACAACATCTAGAAGTCTAGGCTAGAGACGTATTTCAGCATCGTAAAGCTTGGTAACTATCACTTTCATTGTTGGTTGGGTGACTCCTCCTCTTTGAGATGACAAGTGCCAGTACAGACTTGTGCTCCCACATACCGTCGAGTATATATTGGGAGACCACAATAGGCTATATCCTTTATCCTTGGGAAGCCGTGTCTGCCACGCTATCGATCGCAATGCACTGAACACAACATTCGGGAAGATTGACTGCCGTACCGTAAAAAGTATTCTGCAGTTTTGCGATTGGTTTGGTAATCCCTCTGTCTAGATTTCCAGAGTAGTCTCTTTCGTTCCTTTTCAGACTCCTTAAAGGAAAAGGTCGATCTTAGCACTTGTCACTTCAGGCTCATTAAAAATCGAAGGCAACTAGAGTCATCTTTTGCCTTTTCTTGACTCTTAAAAATTGAAAAAGCAGGTTGTGTCAAAGTGTCTAAAATTTAATTTAATCGGAATAATATCACTGTTCCCGCATTGGTCTTGGGTTGGGAAAAATGGAGTCCACCAACCAAGGATTTCCGCTTGAAGGAAATCCTAGTCCTTTCTCCTCTTGGGGAGATGTTGGTGCACCTCATATGGCCACATTGTCCCTTCCAAGATTGACAATCGGCTTGCCAATATGGATCTTCTCGACCTCTGTCATTCAAAGAACAATGATTCCCGAACAATCAAGTCAGGAACTAGATGATACTAGAGTTACCCCTCAACATTCTGCTTCTCTTGTTTCTCCCTCCCCTCCTTCCTCTTCGCTTGGTGAAGCTGGTAAAGCTAGAAACCAAGTAACTGAGAAGAAGAAGAAAGGGAAGGAGAAGGAGAAGAAGAAGAAGCCAAAGGAAAAAAGGCGAAACCATGCATTGTCTAGCAAAAATCCACACACTACACTATCCAATCCTAAATATCCATGTGTCATTTGCAAAGGATACCACTATGACCGAGATTGTCCTTGCATCCCTTGGATCTTAAGGGATTGGTCTCCTCATTTGCACAATCCAGTGTCATCAACCTCTAACGTTCATGTTGAAAGTACACCGTCAAATAGTGAAAGCGAAGTCTGTGGACAAAAAAGAAAATATAAATTTCCTTGTAAACTGTGTGAAGATGATCACATCGTCCACCATTGTCCCTTCCTAGACGAAGCTAAAAGAGTCTTGGATAATCGTCCGGCTTCACCGCTATGACTACCTCCTGGATACAAGAAACTCTTACCGAGTCCATCACTAGTTGAAAATCTGACTGACACAACTTTGTGGTCGGTCAAAGCATCTATCAATCAAGATAAACCGTATGAATCCACTCCAGATGAAAGTCAAAAGGTCGAGGCAGTAGTCAACTTGGTCTTTCCTTCGGAAGGTTCATCTTCAGATGATACAGTCACCGAAGAGAATGAGAATGACACCGTTCAAATTATTTTCATAAACACAGGCTACTATGAACATGGGGGCAATCTACCAGTTCCTTTACCGTAGGAAGGAAGTTCATCAGAGTTGTATCGGGTCGTCTATTCGGTCCCACCTCCGAGCAACCTAGTCATTTTCTTCAATTGGAATCTACTAGGCAGACCCCGTTTACCGTCTAATGTACCATTCTGAATCATTGCACAAGCTTACAGAATGGTCATGGTCGGTACCATCATAGATGAAGGGGCTTCTGTGAGTATCGTTTCCTCAACTTCCTGGAAAACGCTTGGTTCGCCGTTGCTTCTGCCTGAGATGAGAAATATGAAAAGCTTTGACAAAGGAACCAGTGGATTATTAGGGATCCTTCCAAATGTGCCTATAACTTTGAGAAGGAAAACTGTTTATATCAACATAATGGTAGTCAAAGGTGCTTTAGACTATAATCTACTCCTTTGGCATGACTATATTTATAGCATGGGAGCCATTGTCTCCTCACTCTTTAGTGTAATGTGTTTTCCACATGAAGGTAGAATGGTCCATCGCGTAGACCAGCTTTCATTCCCCGGCTCACACATAGCTAATAGTCAATTGCCATCCCTAACTCGTCCTTTCACGCAAGGAATGTCTCATCAATCTCCAGTCCGTCCACCTAAAGAACGCGAGTAATTTGGTGGCCATGACTAAAACCCAGGGGGCATGCACCCTGATCTGCTTCAGTAGGGAAACTTTTGGTATAGGGTAGGTTTCCGCGAAGGTTATATGACTAGTCTGACACCCGTCCATTGAGGAAAATGGGATTAGACCAGAATAAGATTCCATCGTCAAGGTTAGGTGGTTGGAGCTAGAATCACCTTTGTCCAAATGGACTAAACCAGGAAGTGTTTCTATCTGCTACGTGGATGGAAACTATCTTGCAAATGCGAGAACTTCTAAATGGTAGCCTGGAAACTCTATTTCACTATACCTCGGGGCATGCAAACCTTTTATGTGCAAGTGAAAAGCGACCAGTGTAACGCTAACTCCATAATTTCTGCTCACTTCAACTGCTTAAGTTAGGTGAGTGGTCAGATTGACCGTTCACCTTTGCAGGAGCCAAATGGCACTAGCAAATTAAAGGGAGAATTTTCCTACCTAACCTTAGCGGTTGACTAACCCTAGGACAGTAGTTGGTCATTCCTAGCTTGCATGTGAAAGGCAGTGGAGCAAAGCTTTGAATGGTGCAAGGTCCATAAAAATGGAATCTATGGATGAGACATCCTTATCATGCGATTGGCATGAGCAGTTTTTATGTGAAGTTCAAGCTCGTTGAAAATTAAACGTAAGCAATGAGAAAGTGTTTCCCCCAAAGTTTAATCTCATTAAAAAATGAACCAATCTCCGATAAATAACCATTGTAAATGCATTATCATCAGCTTTTGAGCCTTAGTCATGTTCTCATCATCACCTCCATTCTGTTTTAGCTGATCATACACCTCCATTTGATTGTTTACCCTTTTACGGAACAACTACGACAAGTCATTCTGTTAGCCATCCTTGTGACACTGTCGTGATTGGAAAATTCCAAACCTTACCTGGAATCAGTTGCTACCCGAAAATATCACTCGTTCCTCAAAAAACGAGTCTCCTTTAAGCTCTTTTCATCTGACTCGTAAAATATGAAAAGATTGTTGAGCGATTGGCCTCTCTAGCTCATTAAAGCTATCGGAAGTGCTAGCCCTCCTCTACATTTTAATCTTTTTGGACCTAAGGGATTATTGCAGAAAAATATTGAGCGCTCGTCTTGTTCAGCTCGTTAAAACTATCGAAAATTCATCCCTTTTGTATTATTTTATACTTTTTCGGACCTACGGGATTATATGACCAAAAAGGATTATTGGAGTTTCCTTTATGTCCCTTTTCAGACTCTCTAAAATTGAAAAAGGATCGATTTATCATTGTCATTAAACTCATTAAAATCAATAGTGATAAACTTGTCCATATAGATGAGAACGAGTTTCATTGTCTCTAGGCTTGATAAAAAATAGAGATGGGTTTGCCGGAAGGGAAAATTATAGAACAAGCATATGTTATCCTCCTCAAGCTTGATAAAAATAAAGAGGTACTAGTTAGCAATGAGTGGGGAAAAATTGGGAAGAAAACTTGAAGAAACTTTATTGGTAGCAAGTCGCTCTTGAACATGACACTTTCACTCCATGTCTGAGTTGGGTTGGGTTATTCCATTCACCGGTCATATTACCATCCGTCCATCGTACCATCCATATTTTGGGTTAACGCTACCAATCCACTTCATTGTCGCTGATATGTTCAAGAGAAGTCGCTTAGAGAATTCGCCTGTGTCTCACCCACTGCAATACATTCACGCTCCATTCTTTCGTGACTGCCACCCTAAACCTTGTATCACTAGATTGTTTTCACCTCCAAAAAATCATTTTCTTTGTTCCATGTCGTAGATGTGGGATTCATTAAGGCCCTCCTACGACATGTCACTTCTTATCGACATCAGCTCATTATCTAAGAAGTCAACCTGGGAACAACCCTTTTAGTACTTTGAAGCTTGCATGCCTCAACGGCAAGTTTCTCACTTCCGGAAATAGGGTTTACATCAATGGCCTTCGACCAAAATATTTTACGTGGTGTTCGACGCCAAGTCCCTTTTTCACACCACGCGAATTGTACTATCATACCTTGAGGGTCATCATCATTATCAGTGATTCCTCTCGTGCCTGTTAACAGCTTACATCATTGGCGATGTCTTTCCATGTTCGACTCCAGAACATCTTTCACATGGATCGATTTGTACTCCGGGTGAAGATTAAATAAGTTTGAAGACCCCAGATCTAGTTTCATCCATCCAAGCTATGATATATTCAGGAAAATAAAGACATCAAATGTGCATCATTGCCGAACAGATGATCATCCAAATCAAAGGATGATGGCTCTATCAGAACCATCAGTCTGCCACACAGACAGTTGTCTCTCCTATGTACATGAAAATGAATTTATAAAGCTGAGCATGGGAATGCCTGCTTTAGCTAGATCATGAAAATATTATGAAGATAACATATTGTATTGTATCTTATTACAGGTTGCCTTCCAGTTCGAAAAACCTTGGATCCTCATGATAAAGCATTTCACTCGACATCAAAAGATTAACGACCTCATGCTTTAGGGGGAAACTGTTATAGACATTTTTGGGCACTGCAACCCCAATCATATATGTCCATAAACCAAGGGCTTATAAGTCCCTAAAAGTGTTTTTTCGCACCCTAAAGGAATAAGATCAGCTGATTACATCATCTCCCAGAAGTTCTCCATGTAAAACTGCTCAGAACTAGTCAAAACGGGACCATACAGACTGCTCAGTGCTAAGGGTGTGATGCATCTCACCTGCTCAGTGCAAAAAGTGTGATGCATGCTAGATATCCCTTCTTTAGGGTGCGATGGGAAAGAGTAGACAAATGGCAGAGACAGTTTACAAGGTGGATGATCATGGAATCTTCTAAAAACTTCTCCTGTGACACTTACCTCTCTGAATTCGCCCAGGGATGAGTAAGAGATCATGAATCTCTGATTGGAACCAAGAACTATTAGAGAGAGGACACTAATCAAAATCCTAGAAGCTAACTCACCCCCCTGCAAACATCTATATATGGATCCCTCATCACAGAGATCCGGAGGCTGGAATCTTGTATCTTGTAAGGAAGTGTTGTTGGTTTCCTTGTGGAATATCATAATGTTGGGTGATCTAAGCTTTTCATGAGGTGAAGAAGGGCTTTCATGCTGGGAGGATGACACTGGGTCAGACCAATGGGTTGTAATCCTCTTTGCTATTCTTTCTATTAATAAATCTATTCGAGTTTTCCTCCACATTCTTGTATTTCTGATGATATATGCATTTGTGTGGTCAATATATATCTGGTCCTATATTGTTTATGATTATAGATCTCTATAATTAGATAGTGCTATGCTGCTTTGACTCTACAGGTGCTCTTTGAAGCGAGGAAGGAGCGACAAAGATCTGTCAGAAGGGAGAGGAACCAAGCAAGGAACCAAGCACAACACTGAGGTTGGTATCCTTTGTTCCCCTCTTATCTACTTCTCATAAAGGAAAGCGAAAATAGTTTTAGTTTGTTTGTTTCTAAGATAGCTACCCATCTTTGTGGGACTAGCAGCTCCGAGTGGAAACTAGATTTCTCAATAACAAAATGGTGACTCTGCTGGGGAGCGAATAGCTTGTTTTCTTGTCTATATTTGTTTGCTTTATAAACTTACATACGGAGCCTGAAGTTAAGCCAACTAGCCTTCAAAATGCATTTTCTATGCAAGTGCAAGGTAGATCAATGCTTCTTCAGTCTATCTCTAGGTTTTGTTTATGAACTGAATAATCGGTTTGCAAACATCCTAATTGCCCTCATGGTGGCTCTAGTAACCTCATTAGATCAGCCCCTGTGATTTCTGTTTACTAACTATCATTAGCTCAGCCTAAATCCCAGAACTAAGCTGAAAACTGTGACCAAAAGCCAAGTAAAGTCTCATCCCTGTACCATCGCACCTTCTCTTCAAGGAAATCTAGATGCATCGCACCTCCCGTGTGCAGTAGGTGAGATTCATCCATGTTTCCTTGTGTTACAGGTGCGATGATCAGAAAAGGCTAATTTTTGCCTTCAGATTTTGGTTTTTCTTCACTCTCTTCAACTATATTCAGGAGTTTTGTTGTCTGTGATCAGTATACCACTATGGAAACTCCCTTCCTTTCTATTATTCCACCTCCATCGTGAAAAGAATTGTGAATTTTTTTATGTATTGTGCACCATTTACAGTTCTCTTTTACAAAGGATTAGCGTAATCGAACTATCGTCTTTTTATTTGGAAGTGTTGCAAGTGTCGTTTTCAGTCAAAGAAAAGAATCCTTTTGTTATTGATGGTCGATTATACTATTACTCTTGTATTTGATTTGAATTAGTGGTTTTCAAGTGTCTAAAGCAGTTTTCAATTCAAAATCGCGAAGTGTTGTCATTATCTTCCTTTGGTTTTTGAAGAGAAGTTTGTTAGTACTGTCGCTTTGAAAATATAATTCAGATTTGTACTCAGGTGCGATGATCAGAAAAGGCTAATTTTTGCCTTTAGATTTTGGTTTTTCTTCACTCTCTTCAGCTCTATTGAAGATTTTTGTTGTCTTTGATCAATATACCACTGTGGAAACTCCCTTCCTTTCCATTATTCTTCCTCCATTGTGCAAAGAATTATGAATGTTTTTATGTATTGTGCACAATTTATAGTTCTCTTTTACAAAGGAGTAGCATAATCGAACTGTTGTCTTTTGATTTGGAAGTGTCACAAGTGTCGTTTTCAGTCAAAGAAAATAATCCTTTTGTTCTTTATGGTTGATTGTATTTTTACTCTTGTATTTGATTTGAATTAGTGGTTTTTCAAGTGTCGAAAGCAGTTTTCAATTCAAAATCGCGAAGTGTCATCATTATCTTCCTTTCATTTTTGAAGAGAATTTTGTTAGTACTATCACTTTGAAAATATAATTCAGATTTGTACTCAGGTGCGATGATCAAAAAGGCTAATTTTTGCCTTCAAATTTTGGTTTTTCTTCACTCTCTTCAGCTCTATTCAGGATTTTTCCTATCTGTGATCAGTATACCACTGTGGAAACTCCCCTCCTTTCCATTATTCCACCTCCATCGTGCAAAGAATTGTGAATGCTTTTATGTATTGTGCACCATTTACTGTTCTCTTTTACAAAGGAGTAGCGTAATAGAACTGTCATCTTTTGATTTGGAAGTGTTGCAAGTGTCGTTTTCAGTCAAAGAAAAGAATCCTTTTTTTCTTGATGGTCAATTATACTGTTACTCTTGTATTTGATTTGAATTAGTGGTTTTTCAAGTGTCGAAAGCAATTTTCAATTCAAAATGACGAAGTGTCGTCATTATCTTCCTTTCGTTTTTGAAGAGAAGCTTGTTAGTAATGTCGCTTTGAAAATTTAATTCAGATTTGTACTCAGCATTCTTTGTCATCCACACATTAAGAAAGCGAAAAACAAATACATGCATGTGCATTTGCATTTAGATTTCTTTTTTGGATTGCAGGTTACTGTGGTGTGGTTTCTAAGAGGAGTTCGGATTTTCCACAGTGCTCATCTTTTGTATGGTCGACGTTTCGAGTCTAAAACCAGACTCATCATCAGGACAAATGTCATTTATCTACTCTGTGTTGAAAGAATATCATTTATCTTTCCTTAGTAGCTAGGATTTTCATTGCAAACATAAGCTTAAATGATTGTTTATCATCTTAGATTGCGTTTTAGGAATTATATATCTACATCACGTGATGAACATGAAAGGCAAAATTCTTAAGAAAGATTAACTGTAAAATAAATTCAATGGACATAAAAATGCTTTGGAACCTAACACACAACATCTAGAAGTCTAGGCTTGAGACGTATTCCGACATCGTAAAGCCTGGTAACTATCGCTTTCATTGTTGGTTGGGTGATTCCTCCTCTTTGAGACGACAAGTGCCAGTACAGACTTGTGCTCCCACATACAGTCGAGTATATATTGGGAGACCACAATAGTCTATATCCTTTATCCTTAGGAAGCCGTGTTTGCTGCCCTATTGATCGCAATGCACTGAACACAGCATTCGGGAAGATTGACTACCATACCGTAAAAAGTATTCTACAGTTTTGCGATTGGTTTGGTAATCCATCTGTCTAGATTTCTAGAGTAGTCTCTTTCATTCCTTTTCAGATTCCTTAAAGGAAAAGGTCCATCTGAGTACTTGTCACTTCAGGCTCATTAAAAATCGAAGGTGACTAGAGTCATCTTTTGCTTTTTCTCGACTCTCAAAAATTGAAAAAGCAAGCTGTGTCAAAGCATCTAAAATTTATTTTAATTGGAATAATATCACTATTCCCGAGTTGGTCTCGGGTTTGGAAAAATGGAGTCCTCCAACCAAGGATTTCCCCTTGAAGGAAATCCTAGTCCTTTCTCCTCTTGGGGAGATGTTGGTGCACCTCATATGGTCACATTGTACCTTCCAGGATTGACAATCAGTTTGCCAATATGGCTCTTCTCGATGTTTGTCATTCAAAACACTGTGATTCCTGAACAATCAAGTCAGCAACTAGATGATACCAGAGTTACCCCTCGACCTTCTGCTTCTCTTTTTTCTCCATCCCCTCCTTCCTCTTCGCTTGGTGAAGCTGGTAAAGCTAGAAACCAAGTAACTGAGAAGAAGAAGAAAGGGAAGGAGAAGGAGAAGAAGAAGAAGGAGCCAAAGGCAAAAAGGGGCAACAATGCATCATCTAGCGAAAATCCACACACTGCATCGTCCAAGCCTAAATCTCCATCTGCCATTTGCAAAGGAGACCACTGTCATCGATATTTTCCTTGCATCCCTCGGATCTAAAGGGACTAGTCTCCTCATTTGCACAATCTGGTGTCATCAACCTCTGACATTCATGTTGAAAGTACACAGTCAACTAGTGAAAGCGAAGTCTCTGGACAGAAATTTAAACGTAAATTTCCTTGTAAATTGTGTGAAGGCGATCACGTCATCCACCATTGTCCCTTCCTAGATGAAGCTAAAAGAGTCTTGGATAACTGTCCTGCTTCACCGCTATGGCTACCTCCTGGATACAAGAAACTCTTGTGAAGTCCATCAGTAGTTGAAAATCTGACTGACACAACTTTGTGGTCAGTTGAAGCATGTATCATTGAAGATAAACCCTCTGAATCCACTCCAGATGAAAGTGAAAAGGTCGAGGCAGCAGTCAACCTGGTCTTGCCTTCGGAAGGTTCATTTTCAGATGATACAGTCACCAAAGAGAATGAGAACAACATCGTTAAAATTCTTTTTGTAAACACAGACTCTGATGAACATGGGGGCAATCTATCCATTCCTATATCGCAGGAAGGAAGTTTGTCAGATTCGTATCTGGTCGTCTATTCAATCCCACCTCCTAGCAACCTAGTTGTTTCCTTCGATTGGAATCTACTAGGCAGACCCCGTTTATCATCTAATGTAGCATTCCAAATCATTGCACGGGCTTACAGAATGGTCATGGTTGGTACCATCATAGATGAAGGGGCTTCTATGAGTATCCTTTCCTCAACTACTTGGAAAGTGCTTGGTTCACCATCGCTTCTGCCTGAGATGAGAAATCTGACAGCCTTTGACAAAGGAACCAGTCGACCGCTAGGGATCATTCCAAATGTTCCTATAACTTTGAGAAGGAAAACCATTTATATGAACATAATGGTAGTCCATGGTCCTTTAGACTATAATCTACTCCTTGGGCGTGACTATATTTATAGCATGGGAGCCATTGTCTCCTCACTCTTTAGAGTAATGTGTTTTCTGCATGAAGGTAGAATGGTCAAACTCGTAGACTAGCTTTCATTCCCTGGCTCACACATAGCTAATAGTCAAATTCCATCCCTAACTGGTCTTTTCATGCAAGGAATGTCTCATCAATCTCCAGTCCGTCCACCTAAAGAACGCGATTAATTCGGTTGCCATGACTGAAACCCAGGGGGCATGCACCCTGGTCTGCTTCGGCAGGGAAACTTTGGGTATAGGGTAGGTTTCCACGAAGGATATATGACTAATCTGACACTCGTCCGCTGAGGAAAATGGGATTATACCGGAATAAGATTCCATCGTCAAGGTTAGGTGGTTGGAGCTAGAATCACCTTTGTCCAAATGGACTAAACCAGGAAGTGTTTCTGTCTGCTATGCAGATGGAAACTATCTTGCAAATGCGAGAACCTCTATATGGTAGCTTGGAAACTCTATTTCACTATACCTGGGGGCATGCAAACCTTTTATGCATAAGTGAAAAGTGACCAGCGTGACGCTAACTCCATAATTTCTGCTAACTTCAACAGCGTAAGTTAGGTGAGTGGTTGGATCGAGTGTTCACCTTTGTGGGAGCCAAATGGCACCATCCAAGTAAAGGGAGAATTTTCCTACCTAATCTTAGTGTTTGACTAACCCCTAGGATAGTAGTTGGTTGTTCCTAGCTTGCATGTGAAAGGCAGCAGAGCAAAGCTTTGAATGGTGCAAGCTCCATAAAAATGGAATCTATCGATGAGACATCCTTATCATGTGACTGGCACGAGCAGTTTTTATGCGAAGTTCAAGCTCGTTAAAAATTAAACGTAAGCAATGAGCAAGTGTTTCCCCCAGAGTTTAAGCTCATTAAAAAATGAACCAATCTCCGGTAAATAACCATTGTGAATGCATTATCATCAGCTTTTGAGCCTTGGTCGTGTTCTCATCATCACCTCCGCTCTGTTTTAACCGATCATACACCTCCATTTGATTGTTTACCCTTTTGAGGAACAGCTGTGACAACTGATTCTGTTAGCCATCCTTGTGACATTGTCGTGATTGGAAAATTCCAAACCTTACCGGAATTAGCTGCTACCCGAAAATATCACTCGTTCCTCAAAAAACAAGTCTCCTTTAAGCTCTTTTCATCTGACTCGTAAAATATGAAACGATTGCTGAGTGATTGGCCTCTTCAGCTCGTTAAAGCTATCGGAAGTGTTATCCCTCCTCAAGATTTTAATATTTATGGACCTGAGGGATTATTACACAAAAATATTGAGTGCTTGTCTTGTTCAACTCATTAAAACTATCGAAAATTCATCCCTTTCATATTATTTTATACGTTTTCAGACCTAAGGGATTATATGATGAAAAAGGATTACTGGAGTTTCCTTTCCATCCCTTTTCAAACTCTCTAAAATTGATAAAATACCAAGTTATCATTATCGTTAAACTTGTTAAAGTCAATAGCGACAAACTTGTCCATATAGATGAGAACGAGTTTCACTGTCACTAGGCTCAATAAAACATAGCGACGGGTTTGCCCGAAGGGCAAATTATAGAACAAGCATATGTTATCCTCCTCAAGCTTGATAAAAATAAAGAGGTACTGGTCAGCAATGACTGGGGAAAAAATTGGGAAAGAAACTTGAAGAAACTTTATGGTAGCAAGTCGCTCTTGAACATGACACTTTCACTCCATGTCTGAGTCGGGTTGGGTTATTCCATTCACCGGTCATATTACCATTGGTCCATCATACCATCCATCTTTGGGGTTAACGCTACCAATCCATTTCAGTGTCGCTGATATGTTCAAGAGAAGTCACTCAGAGAATTTTCCAATGTCTCAACCCCTACAATACATTCACGCTCCATTCTTTCATGACCGCCACCCTAAACCTTGTATCACCAGATCGTTTTCACCTCCACAAAATCATTTGCTTTGTTCCATGTCGTAGATGTGGGATTCATTAAGGCCCTCCTACAATAGGTCACTTCTTGTTGACATCGGCTCATTATCCAAGAAGTCGACCTAGGAACAACCCTTTCATTACTTTGAAGCTTGCATGCCTCAATGGCAAGTTTCTCACTTCTGGCGATAGGTTTCCATCAATGGCCTTCGACCAAAAGATTTTACATGGTGTTAGACACCAAGTCCCTTTCTCACACCACGTGAATTGTACTGTCGTACCATGAGGGTCATCATCATTATCGGTGATTCCTCTCGCGCCTGTTAACAGCTTACATCATTGGCGATGTCTTTCCATGTTCGACTCCAGAACATCTTTCACATGGATAGACTTGTACTCCGGGCAAAGATTGAATGAGTTTGAAGAACCCGGATCTAGTTTCATCCATCCGAGCTACGATATATTCAGGAAAATAAAGACATCAAATGTACATCATTGCCAAACAGATGATCATCTGAATCAAAGGATGATGGCTCTATCAGAATCATCAGTCTTCCACACAGACGGTTGTCTGCCCTATGTACATGAAAATGAATTTATAAATCTGAGCATGGGAATGCCCACCTCAGCTAGATCATGAAAATATTATGAAGATAATGTATTGTATTGTATCTTATTATAGGTCGCCTTCCAATTCAAAAAACCTCGGATCCTTATGATAAAGAATTTCACCCGACATCAAAATATTAAGGACCTCATGCTTTAGGGGGCAACTGTTATAGACATTTTTGGGCACTGCAACCCCAATCATATATTTCCATAAACCAATTGCTTCTAAGTCCCTAAAAGTATTGTTTCACACCCTAAAGGAACAAGGTCAGCTGATTACATCACCTCCCATAATTTCTCCATGTAAAATTGCTCAGAACTAGTCAAAATTGGACCATACATAGTGCTTATTGCTAAGGGTGCGATGCATCTCACTTGCTCAGTGCAAAAAGTGCAATGCATACTAGAAATCCCTTCTATAGGGTGTGATGGGAAAGAGTAGACAAATTGAAGAGACAGTTTGCAAGGTGGATGATCATGGAATCTTCCAGAAACTTCTCCTGTGACACTTGCCTCTCTAAATTCACCCAGGGATGAGTAAGAGATCATGAATCTCCAAGTGGAACCAAGAACTATCTGAGAGAGGACACTAATCAAAATCCTAGAAGCTGACTCACCCCCCTGCAAACATCTATATATGGATCCCTCATCACAAAGATCCAGAGGTTGGAATCTTGTATCTTGTGAGGAAGTGTTGTTGGTTTCCTGGTGGAATATCATAGTGTTGGGTGATCTAAGCTTTTCATGAGGTGAAGAAGGCCTTTCATGCTGGGAGGATAACACTGGGTCAGACCAATGGGTTGTAATCCTCTTTTCTATTCTTTTTATGAATAAAGTTATTCGAGTTTTCCTACACATTCTTGTATGTCTGATGATATATGCATTTGTGTGGTCAATATATATCTGGTCCTATATTGTTTATGAGTGTAGATCTTTGTACTTTGATAGTGTTATGTTGCTTTAACTCTATAGGTGCTCTCTAAAGCGAGGAAGGAGCAGCAAATATCTGGCAGAAGGGAGAGGAACCGAGCAAGGAACCAAGCGCAAGACTGAGGTTGGTATCCTTTGTTCCCTTTTATCTACTTCTCATAAAGGGAAGCAAAAGTAGTTTTAGTTTGTTTGTTTCTAAGATAGATACCCATCTTAGTGGGACTAGCAGCTCCAAGTGGACACTAGATTTCCCGATAATAGGAGGGAAGTTCCCCATTTCAAGAGATTCATCCAGCCATTTATTCGGTCCCTCCTCCAAGAAATCTAGTCGTTGCCTTTGATTGGAATCTACTAGCGGGACCCCGCCTTCCATCTAATGTACCATTCTGAATCATAGTACAATCTTACAGAATGATCATGGTTGGCACTGTCATAGATGAAGAGGCTTCCATGAGTATCCTTTCCTCAACTGCTTTGAAAGCACTTGGTTCGCCATCGCTTCTACCTGAGATTTGAAATTTGTCAGGCTTCAATAAAGGAACCAGTCAACCATTAGGGATCCTTCCAAATTTGCCTATAAATTTTGAGAAGGAAAAATGTTCATTTGAACGTGATGGTAGTCCAAGGGCCACTAGATTACAATCTACTCCTTGGGCGTGACTACATTTATAGCATGGGAGCTATTGTTTCCTCACTCTTTCGGGTGATGTGTTTCCTGTATGAAGGTAGAATGGTACAGCTTGTTGACTAGCTTTCATTCCCCTATTCAAACATGGCTACTATTCAAACACCATCCCTAAATGGTCTCTTTGCACAAGGAATGTCTCATCAACCTCCAGTTCATCCACCTAACGACCGTGAGTGATTCGGTGAATGTGACAAAACCGAGGGAGCATGCACCCTAGTCTGCTTCGGCAGGCAAACCTATATGAAAGATAGATTTCCTCGTAGGATATATGACCAGTATAACACACCCATCCGTTCAGGATATGGTATCAGTCTGCAACAGGATCTCCTCATTGTAGGTTATATGATTGGTCTGAAACGCCATTTCCATATAGGATATGGGATTAGTCCGAAACAGGATCTCCTCAAAGATTATGTGAATGGTCCAAAACACCATTTCCTTGTAGGTTATGTGATTGGAAGTGCTAACCCACACCATTCACCTTTGTCTATTACGATGGACAAAGCTGAGGAAGTGTTTTGTCTACTCTACGGATGAAACAGTCTTGCTTAAATGCAAGGACTTCCATATGGTAACCTAGAAACTCTAATTTTATTTATACCTAGCGGCATGCAAACATTTTTTACGCAAGTGAAAAGCGACCAGCATAAATCTAACCCCATAGTATTTTACTAACTTCAACTACTTAGGTTAGGTGATTGGTCTAATCCACCATTCACATTTGTTGGCGGCCTCGACAAAGCAAAGGAATTTTTTTTTCTAAACTATCCTACCTAACCTCAGTAGTTCATTAACTCTTAGTTCTATAGTTGGTTGTTTCTAGCCTGCAAACAAAAGGCAACTAAGAAAAGTTTCGCATGGGGCAAACTCCTTAAAAAATGAACCTACTAATAAGAGACATCCTTAAAGATGACTACTACAAGCATTGTTTCTGCAAGGTTCAAGCTCGCTAAAAAATAAACCAGCCACTGAGCATAGTTTCTTTCGATTCAAGCTTATTAAAAAATGAATCCACCCTCGATAAATAACCTTTGTGATTGCCATTCTATCTGGCTTTCAAACCTTGGTTGTGTTCTTTCCATCACCTCCTTCCATTTGGCTGATCATATGCTTCGACTTGATTGTTTACCATTTTAAGGAACAGCCATGATGAGTGGTCTTGTTAGCCAACCTCTTCACACTACCATGTTTTGAGAAGTTCCAAGATTACTTGAAACTGGTTCCAAGATTATTCGGAACCCATTTTCTACCCTAAACACCACTCGTTCCTTAAATAACAATTCTACTTTAAACTCTTTTCAAACTCGCTAAATATGAAAAGGTTGTCAAGCAATTGGCCTCTCCAACTCGCTAAAGTGATTGGAAGTGCCATCCCTCCTGTATTTTAATCTTTTTGGACTTGAGGGATTATCACACAAAACGTTCGAGTGCTTGTCTTTTTCGGATCGCTAAAGTGATCGGAAAAGTCATCCCTTTTGTATTATTTTAATATTTTTCGGACTCAAGGGATTATAATACAAAAAAGAACAACTGGAGTTTCCTTTCTATCTCTTTTCAAACTCTCTAAACATGAAAAGGACCGAGTTATCTTTGTCATTAAAGTCATTAAAACAATAGCAACAAACTTTCCCATCCGGACAAGAGCGAGTTTCACTGTCGCTAGGCTCGCTAAAATATAGCGACAGGTTTGCCCGAAGGGAAAATTATAGAACAATCATATGTTATCCTCCTCAAGCTTGACAAAAATAACGAGGTATTGGTCAGCAATGACTAGGGAAAAAGGGAAGAAAACTTTAAGAACTTCATTGGTAGCACGTCGCTCTTGAACATGACTCCATCACCATGATTGAGTCAAGTTGGGTTATTCCTTTCACCATCACCATTGGTGCTTCGTACCATCCATGGGGTTAATGCTACCGATCCATCTCAATGTCGCTGATATGTTCCAGATAATTCACTCAGAGAATTCACCAACCCAGCTAACACCTCATCCACTACAATGTCTTCACTTTCCATTTTTCATGACTGCCATTCCTGAATCTTGTATCATCGATAGTTTTCACCTCTTGAAAATCATTTGCTTCGTTTCGTGTCATAGGTGTGGGATTCATTAAGGCCCTCCTACGATAAGTCACTTCTTGTCGACATCCACTCATTATCCAAGAATTTGACTTAGGAACAATCCTTTCAGTACTTTGAAGCTTGCATGCCTCAATGACAAGTTTCTCACTTCCGGTGATAGGTTTACATCAATGGCCTTCGACTGAAAGATTTTGCATGGTGTTCGACATTAGATCCTATATTCAAACCACATGAATTGTACTGTAGTAGCTTGAGGGTCATTATCATTATCAGTGATTCCTCTCGCACCTGTTAACAGCTTACATCATTGGCTGGTAATCAGCTGATGTCTTTTCATGTTCGACTTCAGAACATCTTTTCACATGGATCGACTTGTACATCGAACGAAGATTGAATGAGTTTGAAGACCCCGGATCTAGTTTCATCCATCCGAGCTGCAATATATTCAGGAAAATAAATACATCAAATTTACTCCATAGCTACATAGATGATCATCCAAGCTAAGGGATGATGGCTCTACAAGAATCATCAGTCTACCACACAGATGGTTGTCTGTCCCATGTACATGAAAATGAATTTATAGAGTTGAGCATGGGAATGCCCACCTCAGCTAGCTCATGAAAATAACACGAAGATAATGTATTTTATTTTATTTTATACAGGTCACCTTCCAGTTCAAAAAACGTCGAATCCTCATGATAAAGCATTTCACCTGACATCAAAAGATTTACGACCTCATGCTTTAGGGGGCAACTGTTATAGACATATTTGGGCACTGCAACCCCAATCACATATGTCAATAAACCAAGGGCTCTTAAACCCCTAAAAGTTTTGTTTCACACCCTAAAAGATCAAGGTCAACTGATTACATCATTTCCCAGAAGTTCCACCTGAAAAACCACTCAGAACTAGCCAAAATTGGACGATACAGATTGCTCCATGTTGAGGGTGCGATGCATATCACCTATTACACATGGGGGGTGCGATGCATACTGAAAAGGCCTTTTGTAGAGTGTTATGAGCGAGAGTAGATAAATGGCAGAGACAGTTTGCTAAGTGGATGATCAAGGAATCTTCTATAAACTTCTCATATGACACTTGCCTCTCAAAATTCACCCAGGAATGAGTAAGAGATCATGAAATATCCAAGTGGAACCAAGAACTATCAGTGAAATGACACTAATCAAAACCCTAGAAGCTGACTCACCCCTATGCAAATATCTATAAATGGATCCTTCATCCCAGAGATCCTGAGGCTGGAATTTTGTATTTTATAAGGAAGTGTTGTTGGTTTCTCTTTGAGACATTGTATTGTTGGGTGATCTTGCTTTTCATGAAGTGAATAGGGATTTCATGCTGGGAGGATGATGTTGGATCAGACAACTAGGTTGTAATCCTCTCTTCTACTTCTACTATCAATAAAACTATTTAAGTTTTCCTCCATATACTTGTGCACTTGTAAATCTTGTATTTGTGAATGCAATTGTATGATTAATGTACATTTGATTCTACATTATTTATGCCATTATAGATCTCTATGTTTTGATGGTATTTTGCTGCTTTTCCTCTACAGGTGTTCTTTGGAGTGGGACAAGTGAGAAAGGAGTGATGAAGCTCTATCAAAGGAGAGAGGAAACAAGCAAGGAACCAACTCCGTTAACCCAGTCAAGAAGTAGATATCCTCAACTATCAAAGGGATGGATTTACCTCTAATTTCGAACACTTGGTTGGTAGGATCCCATGCATCAAGAAGATATTGCAACAAATTGATTTGTTGCCTCATGCTGGATATGCGAAAGAATTTGAGCAAGCCACAATTTCGCAATGCGATAACCGTACCTGGATCATGTAAGGAAATCATATCCTCTTCTTCACGCTCGTGTTCACACCATGTAACGACCATCTTGATATGATGAATCTCTGAAAAACAAACAAGAGAAGAATTAGGATCCTGATTTGGGCAAAAACAGGCAAAATTTCCATGAAAAAATAGTGCATAAACTTCTCCTTCTGTGCCCATCGCACCTTGGCTATGTACAAGGTGGGATGCATACTGACTGGCCAATGGCCAGTGTAGTATGCATCGCACTTTTCGATGCATACCAGAGGCAATGGGGAGAGAATGAACTATTATAGACATATTTGGGCACTACAACCCCAATCACATATGTTGATAAACCAAGGGCTCTTAAACCCCTAAAAGTTTTGTTTCAAACCCTAAAGGATCAAGATCAATTGATTACATCATTTCCCAGAAGTTCTCCCTGAAAAACTACTCAAAACTGGTCAAAACTGGACCATACAGACTGTTCCATGCTGAGGGTACGATGCATCTCACCTGTTACACACAAGGGGTGCAATGCATACTGAAAAGTCCTTCTGTAGGGTGCGATGAGTGAGAGCAGACAAATGGCAGAGGCTGTTTGCTAGGTGGAAACTCAAAGAATCTTCTACAAACTACTCATATGACACTTGCCTCTCTGAATTCGCCCAAGGATGAGTAAGAGATCATGAAATCTCCTAGTGGAACCAAGAACTATCAGTGAAATGACACTAATCAAAAACCCAGAAGCTGACTCACCCCCCTGCAAATATCTATATATGGATCCCTC
>APFE030532542.1:0-14956 GCA_000404065.3 Pinus taeda
TGACACATATGCCTTGCTTGTGGAATAAATTGGATTCATATGCATTAAAAAACATAGGAATTAGCCATTCCTCAACAATCACACAGGAAATCATCACTTCTCATTATTCCTACAATAAATAATCCTTTCCTTATCAATTACACATAAATGACATTTCTCATCATTAGCATATGCACTTTAACAATACATTGAGCATTTAAATAGAATTTATATAAGGTTCACATACACAGGAACTCAGATAATAACTTATCTTATAATGGGAAGTCTAGAAATTGAGATCGAGACTTCAACTCTCCACCCAACATTGGATTGAATTTACCATGGATTTCTTGTAGTCAATCACCCACAAGCTAGGGTCAAATCTTGAGGATAAGTGCTCACAACATGACTACTCACATAGTCTACACCACTGGGAGTTTAGAGATCCTCCCATCTCCACCCAACAACCAAATACCCCTGGGAATCAAAAGATGAACCATTTCCGCCTAGAAAATATATACCACTGGGAGTGAAAAGATTAACCATTTGTTGTAGTGGCTACAACCACCCTCCAAAATTTTGGCTTGCATGCAAATTTCGGAGCCTATCGTGGATCCTGTGATCGATAGTTCCTTGGTCACATATTGGTAAGGTGATGATATCAAGCCCCCTCCTTGATCTTAAGAGAGTGTTAACGTTCTCATCTTTATTCAATATGTGTCATCTTTAGGCATGAGGATTACTGTTTGTCATGCAAAGGGAAGTTTGTTCTGTTTTGAGGGAAATCTTTGTGTGTACGAATTGTTCTCATTACATAGAATCTTTCACACTCACTTCACGCACTCTTAACACCGAGGTTGTTGCATCAAGCAAAGTATGTTTTATACATTATGTATGGTCTATGTTTTATCACTAAGTGTTCATGTGGGATCATAGTCAAGTCCTATCACTGTTTACACAAGTTTCACTAATCTCACACTTAGTCAGTTTCTCGAGAAACCTAGCCTCATCCACTTTTCTAGAACTGCACACTCTGGTTCTGCAACCCTCAATCTTTTTCCCTTTCATGTTGGAACTATGCATTGCGCTGAGACCCTAGCCTCCCTTGGCACCCAAAATTGCACAGTGGTTTCCTCCAGTGTCTTTCCCCCACTTGGAACCCACTGCCATAAAAAATTGCACAATATTGTCCCTCAGCTACTCAGTTTCTCTTGCAACTTGAAACTGCGCAAATGTGTCCTATCAGGACTCATCTTGCAGTAGTGCCTTGCACTCAGAAACTACGCAGTATTACCTCTCAGCTGCCTAGGCTACAATGCACTCAGAGACTACGCAATATTACCTCTCAGCTGCCCAGGCTGTAATGCACTCAGAAACTGTGTAGAGGTGTCCTCCTAGGACCCCATCCTACAGCAGTGTCTTGCATCTCAAAATTGCATAGTGTTGTCCAAGCTGTCCAATCTGTCTTGTATTCAAAAATTGCGTAGATGGGCCTCCCAGGGCCTCATCCTGGAAGCAATCACTGACCATTGAAACTGTGCAGATCTATCTCTCAGTGACTATAGGAAAATGTGACATGCTACATCACTCTCAAGGAGTTGAGGAGAAAAACCAAGAACCCAAGTTATGATAAAAGATCATGATCTCATGCAAACTCTTTTGGATGCATATCATATCGAGGGTAAGTATGGTAAGTAAAGTAAATATTTTTAAGTACATCTATTAGTGTAGCTTGAAGGACTACTTGTCATTATCATATCATTATTTCTTCAATAACATGCATGTTTTCAAGCACTAAATATCATTACATGTTTTTCCCCTACATCTCTTGCTTTCTTTTCACTTGTTGAACTAACTATCATCTTTGGCATGTTGATTTCTATGTCATGCTTGTGATTCGATTCTGGTGATTTCTAAGGTTTGTCTTTGTGTGTTTGGGTTGAATTAGCTATGTGAACACCTATCACACTCACACACAAAGTTGTAATCACTGTCGTATAAGTGTTGTCACGATTGTCCGAAGGTCTATCCCAAGTGTCGTACTTGTCGCTTTCACCATTAGACAGTCTCGCAGAGGGTCATGCTTTTCCATGTTTGTCTTGTTGGTTGGAGGTGTCTTGCCATCGAGTTATTCTAAGTGTGTGATCACAATGTCATGTATGCATGAGTTCACTTGATATCACACTTAGTCATTTTTCTTGAAAATCTGTCGACTGGACAACCCTCCTTTAACCAGACCCTGACTGAGCTACACTGTGTAGTCTCAGCTCTCAGTGGCCCTACTTCATTGCCCAGAATTGTGCAGATCTTGAGGCTATCCTCCAAGGCAGCCTGCACTATGCAATCCTTGAAGTGAGCTGACTAACTACCTCCCAAAAATCCGCAGAAGTTGCTGCAAAGTCTGATCCAATCTACGCTTCTCGGAAAATCACCCATCAAACCTCCCTCTGGTCTTCCAAAAAATCTAAATTGAACAGTGACCTGGGGCTGCACTGCTCCCTAAAAAATTGCAGAAGTTTCCCAGCTATCTACCCTGCACTGCTTGCAGAAACTGAGGAGACATGTGAGATAGGCCTCTACTGCTTTTCACTGCACTCTTCCAAGGAATTGTGCATATTTGACTAGAAAACCCTTTGATGGCTTGCCATGTTCTCTCTTTAAAAATTGCGCAGATCTGACTGGTAGCCCCTATTGGTTTACCCCATTGTCCCTAAAAAATTCCTAGATCTACTAGGTACACCTACTGCTACCCCACTCTGCACTATTTCCAGAAACTGTGTAGCAACTTCTTGTCATGTACTATCTCCCAGAAATGCGCAGTTATGACTAGCAACTCCCCGTAGCCTGGCATTCCCTACTCTATAAAGTTATGTAAAATTTCCTACCAGTGTCCCTTGCTACTCATCTATGTCTCTCTCAGAGAATCTATGCATATTCTCAACTGGACCCCGAGTGACCTACCCAATTCTAACCTTGAAAACTCTGTAGAACTGTCCAATAGTTCCCACAGGTTCCACCTTACGATTGTCACTGCTATCCCAAATTGCGTAAATCTACCTCTTAGGGACATCTATGTAGTTTTTTTGGAAGTCCTCGTGAGCCTCTCATCCTAGCATGAAATGTGCTCTGTGCAGTTTCAGTGCCTTTTCCTCCCTCCTGATCACCTGCACCCGAAACGAGAACAATGCATCCTGCTAGTCTAGGAGGTTTTGGATTTGATGTTGTCCCCTTCATGAGTGATTGCAAGAATAGGTATATTGATGGAACATGATGCAATGATGAACTGGATGACAAAGAGGTGCATTTTAGAAGAATTGCTTGCAATTGAATGAATGCATGAAGCACCTTAAGCAGCAAGTGAAAGAAAATAATGCATAGAACCATCTTGCAAATACCAAGACCATTGAAGACCTTGCAACACCAAGCTATGAAAATATGAGGACAAAGTACATCCAAGGACACATCCATTACTTAACGGCACAACAACTCGACATGGACACCACAGTCATCCAGTACATGTCGATAGTGTCATGTCGAGTTGTGTTATAAGTTGTCTCGACCACCTCACACTATGAGCCATAACTATTGTAATCAAATGTCATGTAAAGTGAAATTCCAAATGTCATTAGTGGAATGCAAACAATCATATGCAATGTAAAGAGTTATATGTAATGAAGTTGAAGAGTCATGAGGGTAGTCCATGAGTCAAAAGGTAATGTCAAGGGTCACCCCACCCTTTGAAATATATTGAACATCATAACTCATAGAACAAGCTTTTGGGAGCCAAGATTTTGCGAGGAATTTCTTAGAGAGGGCTTGGAGAGTATTGTGACGAGCCTTGGATTCTCCACAGTGTAGAGTGAGTACATCTCTTTGGAGGAGCAGGCGGTGTTGATTGTAATGTTCCACTATTGGGGCTAGTGGTTGTCTTGGTTGTATGTATGGATGGAACTTTCACTTTATATAATATAATAGAGGGAACACGTTTCATTCATATGTTGTTATTGTAGTTCAACTATTCTGGTTACTTTAGAAATGTATGTAGTTTTAACTTACGCATTTATGTATGGACTATTCTGTATGTGATTGTATGAATCCTATTGAAGCGTGTTGTTAGTTTAACTCATCACTTTGGATAGTCAACTATTATGCTTTCCAGTTCATGATGTTTTTTTGCTCGTGTGTTCCTTTCACACTGCTTACTATTGCAGGCTTCTAAGGGACACACTTCTTTCCCCCTCCGTGTGTTAGAACCTCCCCATGCATCTCTCTTGACTTTCTGCAAGGTCACACCCTTGCTTCTGACAAAGATATCTTTGTTACCTCTACATGCTATTGTAGTCAAGGCATAACTTTACCACCCACTGTTGGGAGTCCTAATCCAAACGGTCTGAGGTCTAGTTGGGACTTCTTACCAGGGAGATCCCATGACATGTTGGCAGGTCCAGCATCGTCAACACCATCTCCACATAGCAATCAAGCTTTCATACCCTAGTGCTTCCACCCATAACGAGGAATCCAAAGGATGTTAAAACACTGAAAACCAACAATCTAGCCTTGAAGAACACATAGCAAACAATTTTATAAGATACAAGAATCTAAAGGGAGTTAAGGGCTCCGTCAAAATAAAAAATACATAGGTCCTTAACTTTTTTCACCTGAGGTAATGTCTTATTTCATTCAATCATTGCAATAGGCTTGTTCCCTTCCTAATTCGTGCTCCCATGTTGCTATATTTTTTTTCTCTATCCTTTGTGTGTACTCATTGAAGGATGAGTTCCCTATCATCCACTCAATTTCTTGCTTTCTCCCTAGGAAATCTCCCTGTTAGCATAATCCCTCTCTTTAATGTTTTTTCCTTTTTGCTTATGGACTTGCCCCAATAGGAGTACGGGATTTTCCTCTCTTTTGGGGAAGTGCTTACACTTCCTCTAACTTCATAAATATGCATTCAACCCCTTTAAAGCATACCTGTTATCCCATGATCATCATTTTTTTTTTGTAAATCAACGTATTGTATTAGATCAAAATACATATATTACAAAAAGTATGCCCAAGCAGACAAATGACAACCCTCCTACTAAGCGCTTGGTCAAAAAACAACCACAGAACCCCAGGGCACACCATGCAGGACGACAGAGGGTCGGGGTTCGCCAACATTAACAGTGTTTCGACTGAGCTTTGTACAGATCCGAGGGCAACTATAGTTGTGCCCAGAGAAAAAATCGACCGATCCATAACTAAACAATAAGAAAAACAGCATGTAACCAGACATAAAAGACTGCTAAGACTCAATACATGTCAAGAACTATGTAATTCTTGGAGGAATTTGGCCCAGACGACACCTTAGCCTTGCCCACCTGAGATGGCAAAGGAAGAGTACTCTGGTAGTCACCTGTGTGCCCCTTCGTCTTTTCCCCAGCATTCTTGGCATCTTGATTAATAGTGTGCTGCAAAAGACTGATGAGGACAGTGAGTTTTTTTGAAACAGTGTCAAATTGTTGTTCTAGACTGCTTATCTTGAATTCCAAACTCTCCAGAATCACCATAAGCTCCTCTGTTGTAACCACAATTGTTTGTCGAGCTTGCTGCACTGGGTTGGCGTAATCCCCCTGCATGCTAATGGCCTTAACCAACATTGTTTTCATCCTCCACATCTTGGCTTGCGTATGCACATATTGAGTAGCTCACATAGTGACTATGCCAGGATCCTGCACCCAATCCATATCCTTCTCCACCTCCTGAGCTTCCAAAATTTTCTCCTCTTCAGTCACGATGGCCTCCAACTCCTCAATTTTTCGCTTTTCTTTTTGCGAGGTGCGAGTCTCGTAAGCTTCCTGGGCTCGTTTCAAGTCTCGGTTGGCTGATGCATTTCGGCTCCCCTCACTCGCCATTGTCTTAACTGCACCCGACTGGTCACTCTACAAACTTAGGATTAAGGAGAAGGTTTTCTGCTTGCAGCTCGAAGAAACAATGGCCTTGCTGTTGCCAGGGCTTCCGATTAAATAGATGAAATTGGGAGAGTAACCAGGCATTTTCCAGCCTATCCCCTATTGCTTGCATGTCTTTTCATCATTATTCTTGTTTGATGGTTTGTTTTTCCGGTGATGATCCGATGTCCTGGTCCTATGGTCACCTTTCTTGCTCTTCTCCGTAGCGTTCCAGGTGTCCCATCTTCCTTATGGGCATCGGCGACGCTCATTTTTTGTGATCATAGTTCTGATGGGCCTTACCTCCTCCTGCTCGAGCATTGAATGCTCCTGTCCAGTCCGTCCTTCGGTCTCTTGTGAGCCCTTAATCCTCCCCACAGTACGCACAATTCTCATCATCATTTCGTTATGCCTGCAGAGATTACCACCTTTTCGATCCTACCTTTTATTCATCAAATCCTACCTCGAGAGCAGGGTGCATTTATTTTTTAATTCTGGGCAGCTGACGTCCTGCCAACAATTGTCCAATATGTTGGTGGGGTTCTCTATACCAACGTTTGCCAGATGGTCTGCAACTGTATTGGCCTTGTGGCGAACATCCTGAAAAACTAAACCTTTCAGTCACCCCAAGTGTTCAGCTATGTTTTCTATCACTTTCGCCAGTCTCCAGTGCTGTGTGACCTTACTTTCTTTAGCTCCCGCATACATTCTTCTAGCTGCTGTAATTGCGAGCTGGGAATCCCCCTCAAATACTATAGCCCCCGCTTGTAAATTTCTCAGAATTCTGAGACCCTGTTCCATTGTTGTGAACTCCATCTCATTGTTTGTTCCTTCCCCTAAGGCTCTACTGTAGTTGTGCATAATTTCCCCTTCGCTATTCCTTATAATGCCACCAATGCCAGCCAGTCCTGGATTACCTCTCGATGTGCCATCGAAATTTAGCTTGAGGAAGCCTGAAGGTGGCTGCTTCCAGATGCTTAACGAGGTTCTTAGCTCCTGTTGGTGATTCACTGCAGCCACATATGCTCCATTATCAAGGTTAAAGGCTTTCAAGATTTGTAAGTCCCTGCTCGAAGCGTTGCTATCTTGCTCTTTTTTGCTTTTGACAAGAACCAACTGTCTTATATTTTGTTTGATAATATCTATAGAGTGATTTATGTCCCTGGTTTCGTTTAAGAATACTCTTATGTTCCGTTCTTTCCAGATTGTCCATGTAATAAACCCTGGTATTATTTTCCAAATTACATTTACCCTTTGATTATCGGAGAAATTACCTCTCCAATTCTCGATGGTCTCCTGGATGGACTCTCTGGTTCTATTTGTTTGCTGCAAAGTGTTTTCTACCCAATTCCATAGTATGTTTGCCGTTTCGCACATATTGAAGAGATGGTTCATAGTTTCCTCTTCCTTGTTGCATAAGGGACACTTGGAAGGGCCACAAAAACCTTTCTTGCTGAGATTTTCCCAAGTCAAAGTTTTTCTGTGCATTAGGAGCCAGAAGAAGCTTCTAATTTTTGGCGAGAATTGAGAATCCCAGACCTTGCTGCTCCATGGAACCTTTTCAACCTGCTCTGAGTTTTCAATATAGCTTCTGGCTTATTTGAGCATGAAATTGCCCCCGCCTTTCTTTCCCCATCTTAGTTGGTCATTGTCATCCACCTTCCTTATTCTTCTTTTATTTAATATAGTTTGCAGGTTCCTGACATTTTTGTTTACCTCAGTTGTGCTCTCTATTTTGCTGATTGCCCAATTTCTCCATTCCAAGTCCCTGTTATTAGGAGTCCAATAGTGATGGATGGTTGTTTTCCCATGCTCTTGATAGTTTCTTTTCAATTCTGCAAACTCTGGCCTTTCTAACTTAGGGAGTTGTTACCAAGCATCCTCCCAGAAGAAGGCCATCCCCATTGCGGATTTCCCAGAAGCTGTTCTCCTATATAATTTCTCGATTTCTCCTTGCTAGTTTCTAGACTGGGGACCCTTCTGGAATCTCTTGCATTCTGATTAAATCCTGGATGCTGTGCGTTGGAGCATATTTCTCCTTCCAATGTCTAGCCCAAGGAAGATTAGGTTTTTTCAGCCATTTCCACCAAAGTTTGGCCCCACAAGCTCTATTGATAGTGAAGGGGTAAAGCAGGTTTAACCCTCCTAAATGCTTAGGTTTGCATAATTTATTCCATGACACTAGAGCCCATTTTCTCTTCTCTGCATTTCCTGTCCATAAGAAAGTTCTCTGTATCACTCTCATTTGTTGTAGGACTCCTTTGGGAGCCGGGATTATGGAGAGCATATATTGTGGAATAGCTTGCAGAACTGCTTTGGTTAGAACTAGCCTCCCTGCAAAATTGAGGGCCCTATGGGTCCAGTGACATCTCTTCTCCAGGTTAGCTATGATCTTCTCCCAATGAGATTTTTGCCAAGGTTTATCTGTTAAAGGAGCTCCTAGGTACCTCGAGGGCAGACTGCCTCTTCAGAAGCCTAGAATGCTCGAGAGATTCTTCTGCATAGTTAAATGCGTATTGAAAAAGAATATAGTGGATTTAGATAGATTAATTTCCATACCTGAGGCTTCACTGAAAAGATTCAGGATCCTTTTATAGCCCTGGGCTTCTTTGGCTATTGGAGACCCATGTAACATTGTATCATCAACAAATTGCTGATGAGTGGTTGCTGGAATGGAGGGCAGGGGCTGCAGTCCTTTGATCTTTCCTTCCTCTATAGCGCTTCGAATGAGTGTGCTTAAACCTTCCATCAAGATAACAAAAAGGAAAGGAGATAGTGGGTCTCCTTGTCTGAGTCCTCATGATGGGGAGAATTGGTCGGCAGGGGCACCATTTACCATTATAGAAAATCTGGTAGATTTGATTAGGGCTAAAATTCATTTTATCCATTGATTGGTGAACCCGAAAGCTGTTAAGATTGCTTCTAGGTAATTCCAGTTGACTTTATCATAAGCCTTTGATAAATCAAGTTGCATCATCATGCCTGCTACTTTCCTGGAGTGAAGTGTATGAATCATTTCCTGTGTAAGAAGGATATTGTCCAGAATTTGTCTTCCCTCCACATATCCCGATTGTTCCTCTGAAATGAGGCCCGAAAGAATAGGTTTTAGTCTATTTGCTATGACTTTAGAGATGATCTTGTAAATAACATTTCACAAAGCAATAGGTCGGAATTTTGCAGGGGTTTTGGCTTCCTCTTCTTTTGGAATTAGGGATAGGAAAGTAGAATTTAGAGATTTGAGAATTGAGGTAGAACGCCGAGAATCCTCCACCACTTCCTAGACCTCAGTTTTTACAATTTCCCAGCAAGCCTTGTAAAAATTGATGGTGAAGCCATCAGGCCTAGGCGCTTTGTCATTTGGCATATCCTTCACCACTTCCTCCACTTCTTCTAAGGAGATTTCTCTAGTTAATGCAAGGTTTTGCTCATTAGAGATTGTTTTGGGAATAGATTTGATGAGTTTAGCAATTGCTTCTGTTTTGTCTACCTCTGGTTCCTGAGCTATGCTGTTGAAATGCGAAGTAAGTAGGGTAGAAATTCCTTGATGATTCTCAATAATGTCCCCTTGTTCGCTTTGGAGACTGAGGATTTTATTGACACTCCTGTAGTCCAGTGCTGATCTGTGAAAGAACTTAGTGTTTTGTTCCCCTTCCTTGAGCCATTGGATCCAAGACTTTTGCTTCCAAAGGATCTCTTCCTGCTAGCAATGGAGCTGCCATTGTTGCATTAATATTTTTTCTTTGTTTGCAGTTTCTGGGTTGCTATCTCCAATAATCCAATCTTTGTGAATCTGCTCTAGCTGCTCCTCTATCTTGGCTTTTTCTTTGAATATGTTCCCAAAGACTTTTTTATTCCATGTTTTGATTTTATTTTTGATGTGTCTCAATTTACCTTGAAGTTTGAACATTTTGGTTCCTCTAATATCTAACGGTTCATGCCACCACTTCTCAACAAGTTGAGTGAAGTCTGGATGATTGAACCAAAATTTCTCAAACCTAAATGGTTTATTTCTAGGAGTGCCCAGTATAGCAGCCATCAGAGAAATGGGCCAATGATCTGACCCTCCACTAGGTAGAATGTCTGATTCTACTATTACTCCCTCCAACAGCAGACTTTCAGATATTAGAAATCTATCAAGACGAGAGGCGATTTGTCTCTCACCTCCCCTTCTGTTGTTCCAAGTAAAGGCCCCACTCTTGGGGTGGATATCCACTAATTTAGCTGTGTTGATAAAATCTAAGAATGCTTGAGAATCTTTGTTGAGTTTCCTGATTCCTCCCTTCTTCTCTGATAGTGTAGTTATCATATTGAAATCCCCTCCTATGATTGCTTTCGCTCTGGGATATCTGAGCTTCAAATTCAATAAAGTTCTTAGAAAAATGTATTTCTCTTCTAACTTTTGAGGCCCGTAAACATTGGTACACAAATAGGTCTCTGAATTGCCTATCACTTGAAATTTTATGGCTATAAAGTGTCTGGTAGCCTCAGAGGAGAGGATGTTGGTTACATGTGGATTCCACCAAGTAACTAAACCTCCCTCCCATCCATGACTAGCGGTCTCCATGTATTCCATTTGTCTACCTAGCTTTTTGCTTGTGTTATTGATAGTATTACTTAAACATTTGGTTTCTTGCACAAATATAATATCAGGTTTTTCCTTTTGGACCTTCCTCTTTAACAGTCTCTGTTTTGTTTGGCTATTGAGCCCTCTAACATTCCAAGAGATGACTTTCATTTTAACACATAAAGAATTAGGATCTAAGAGAAAAGGCTTCTAGAGCTTTCATCTTACCAGAGTTTAAGAGCATTTGTCCCATTTCCTGCAATGCCTCATTATTGGATCTACATCCTCTCTTCTTCCTTTGTTTGGAGCTGGTGGATGTTTGAAGTAAGCTTTTTGTTCGGAGTCCCATTCCTTTAGCTATGCCCAGATTCCTGTTTTGCATCTCCAACTCTGCTTTCTGCTTAGCTATGAATATTTCATTAATTTTCCGAACTTCCTCTTCCGATATGTTTTCCATCCCCTTCTTTCTCCAGTCTTCCACCATATCTGGTAGATTAACTCCTTCCTGCTCTAATACCTCATTGAGCTCCATTTCCTCACTGCCGATGTTACTTATGAGCATCTCTGAATCCTCATCTACTCCTTCTGTTCCTTCCTGATTCTTTTCAGTAATGTTTTGAATATTTTCCTCCATTACTTTGGTTGCCACTTCTGTTGTTGTTTTGTTTTCTCCAATGGTCTTGTGCTCCTTATTATGGTCCTCTGAGTTGGTTTCAGTTTCCAACACTTCAAAAGAATTACTAGTGTTACCTTGTGTTGCACTTGTTCTGATTGGTCGTTTCCTATTTGCTCTCCGTCTTGCTCTCGGTCGAATGAAGGTTTCCCTGATCTTTCCTTCTTGATATTCCCTATGTGCTTCCACTGACTTGTTTAATGGGAATTCTCTGATTAAATGCCCATGCTCATGGCACTTCCTGCAGCGAAATGGAATTTGCTCATAGTCAATAGCTTGGAAATAGTCCTCATCCCTGTATTCCAGCCACAGACCTTCATGCAATGCCCCCGAAACATCCATCTCCACACAGATCCGAGCACAGGAAGTATATCTTCTCTGCAAAGTGGCTTTTGAGGCTTTGATAAAAGTCCCTAAATTGTCACCTATTTTCTTTAGAGCTGCATGACCCCAATAGTCTATTGGGAGTGCAAAGAAGTGAATCTAGACTGGCACCTACGTGAAGGTTTCTTTCTCTGGCACAAAGTTGGGTTTCCACGGCTTCATATAGAGGCCCGCTGAAGCAAAAAAGTAAGGTCCACCATCAAATATTTTGTCCTTGTCTTCTAAATTGGAAAAAACAAGTGTAAAAAAACCTTTGGCTCCTAGGTGCAGTCTGACGTCACCTTTGGGTTTCCATTGTTGCTTTATCCATTGACACAGCGCCCTTTCCGTTGGCCATAGTCCCATGAACTTGCAGATCACTGCATTTCCAGTCATGTGTTCTCTGTAGGCTTGAATTTCTGGGTCCGTTAGTACCACCCTTAAGAATTCTTCCATTTTAGGCTTGCATGGGCCTTGAGTTAGTTTATCAGTAAGATTTTCTAGTATGTTCTCCTTCCCCTCGCTTTCTTTTTCCGGAGTAGTCTTCTCATTGTCTTCTTGCTCCTTCTCTTGTTTATTCTCCTGTGCGGGATGAGCCTGCGCTTCCTTCGTTTTGATTTTGTTGTCTGCTCTTCTATTGCTCTCCTTCCCTTTTAGCTTTTGAGTATTTTGTTCCTCCTTGCCCCCATTTTCGCTTCTTCCCTTGCTCGTTCCTTCCTCTTTCTTTGACCTTTCATACCCTACTATTTGCACCCCTTCATGTGCTGATTATTTGTGCATGATTATCTGTTTGTATGTGGACCCCTTATTTACCATCTGGGTTAGGATCTGTCCCCTCCTGAAAAGCTCTGCCACTCTGACCCTGTTCCTGTCCAGTTTCAAACCCTAGGTCTGAAAATCCGTGAACTGTTCATCCCATGATCATCATTAAATAAAAAATTTCCTCCAATTTCGTAAGAAATCTCCTCTTCAAAGCCCTGAACTTGTGTCCCTTTTCTCATACAGTCCGTTGTAGTAATTCTCATGTATATTTACAAAATTACAATTTAAACAATTTACAAGTGGGGTTTCCCAAAAAGGCTATCACAAACCCCACCCCCTTGGAGGAACATCATCCTCGGTGTTCTAATCTCAAACACAAATACAAAAACACACTTAACCCAAGCATAAATAAATGTGATCTTTATATACATAGATTTGTAAAATAATTTACGTAATTAGTTACATTTTTTTAATCAAACAAATAAAAAAGGGTAGGCTTCGTGCATATGATCGTCCATATCTCATGTGGGTTCCTTGGGACCAAAGTTCCTCGACTACAATTTGACTTTCTCGATGACTCAATTTCGAAATATGATTTTCCTACGATCTAGGATGCATAGAGGTTCCGACTGGAACTCTCCCTCTAGTTCTACCTGTAACATTGACCAATCAGCGACATGATTAACATATTTTACGTACTTCTTAAGTAGAGAAATATGGAAAATGGTATGAACTTTAATTGTTGGTGGCAAGGCCAACCTATATGCCACTAGCCCTATCCTTTTAAGAACATGAAATGGCTTACAAAATTGTGGTTCTAACTTAGGAAATGACCTAATTTTTAGTAAAATTATCTTGGGTCCAATCTGTAGGTATACATGCTCCCCCACTTTAAACTCTTTATGCACTCTATGCTAGTCTACATAGCTCTTATATATATCTTGGGCCACCTTTAAATTCTATCTGGTGGTCACCATTTCTTGCTCCATTTCTCTGAGTATATAAAGCCAAATGATGATCTTATTCACTCGATCGCTCTAGCTAATAGGAGTATTTCACCTTATCCCATAAAGAGCCTCAAATGAACTCATTTTCAAGGACTCTTTGCAACCATTATTGTAGGTGAAATTTACTAGTGGGGGAAACTCCTCCCACTTCGTTAGTTGTTGCGTGACATACATTCTAAGCATGTCTTCTAGTGCCCTATTTATTCTCTCTATCTTCCCATATGTTTGTGGATGGTATGTTGTGCTAAATGTTAATTCTATCCCCAAGACAGAAAATATCTTTTCCAAAACTTTGAATACTCTATTATATGGTTATTTCTTATCAATTCTTATACTTTAGAGGTTCTTAAGGTTGTTTTATAGACTTCTACAAACTGATAGGAAACTTGAACCATAAAACCTCATGTTGATCATTTCAAGAAATATCATGTACATGAAAAAATATTGACACATCCTAGGGTTCCATTCCCATAACTCATCCTACCAAGTTGTGAAATCCTGAAATATTTTCTCCCACCCATCCTGGATCACACATTTATAAATTCTATTATTCATCCTATGAATATCTCCCTCTAAAAAATGGTCTTGGTAATGGAACCATTTGTTCATGTTTAATGAAGAGACAATTTCTCATACAATACCATAAAAGACTCCACTATAGTATAATTGTGTTGTCATACTCAATTTTCCCACAAGGAAGAAGGCCTCACCCAAAGTACAAATGAGATATTAAAAATAAAGGGAAATATATCAGGATGTATGCATCTCATTATAGTACTTTCCCATCATACTTTCAATATATACTCTATAGAATACAACACTTTTCACAATAGCTATGACAGAGAAACATTACAACATCTTATAATAACCATGCATCACTCAATGATTTATAAATAGATATATTGAGAAACATATAACCATCTGAAATCCATGACACAAGAAAACACCTAATTATAAAGGGGAACCCAAATACTTCTTTATTTGTCTTCACTCACTTGAGGTTGAGTTCCCTATCCTCCTCTTCGTTTCTTGCTTCCCCCAATAAATATCCCTATTAGCGCAGTCCCTTTATTTAATGTTTTGTCATATTTTCTTATGGACTTGTCCCAAGAGGAGTATGGATTTTTCCTCTCTTTTGGGGAAGCCCTCACACTTGCTCTAACTTCATAAATATGCATTCAACCCCTTTAAATCATACCGATCATCGCATGATCATCATTAAATAAAAATATTCCTCCAATTACCCTAGAAATTTCCTCCTTAAAGCTCTGAACTTATGTTCCTTTTCTCAGCTAGTCCCTTGTATTACTTCTCATATATATTTACAAAATTATAATTTAAACAATTTAAAAGTTGGGTTTCCCAAAAGGGATGTCGCAAAACCATTGAAAAAAACTCCTAATGGCTCCCCACTCCCACTTATGTGAAAAAGATCCCTCTTAGAGGATACCAGTTGTAGTTCAAGGCCTTAATCATGGCCAATTAGACAAAGAATCTTCATTTAGTTTCTAATTCCATATATTTCTCCCTTAACCATTGTTTAGGCCTTGAGACCCATCCCTACTACATAAAAAATTACAAACCTAAAATGAAACACCTTCTATAGGTCCCCATATTTCACTTGGAGATCAAATATCCATTTTAAATATCCCATGTGGTTCTTTGAGGGAACATTCAT